>JARYGA010025215.1:0-81126 GCA_030545235.1 Helianthus tuberosus | reverse complement strand
GTATCGGTTCTTTATCGTGAGTTTGTTTAACTCCCGATAATCGATACACATGCGCATGCTCCCGTCCTTCTTTCTCACAAACAACACCGGTGCGCCCCAAGGAGACACACTCGGCCTTATGAATCCCTTGTCAAGCAAATCTTGAATTTGGGACATCAGCTCTTGTAATTCCGACGGTGCAAGTCGGTACGGGGCTTTTGCTACAGGTTTCGCGCCCGGAATTAGTTCAATCCCAAACTCTACTTCCCGTTCAGGCGGTATCCCCGGTAAATCTTCCGGAAAAACATCTTCATAATCTCGTACTACCGGTACATCTCCAATCTTTCGTGATCCTTTCTCGGTCTCATTTGCATAAATTATGAATGCCTTGCATCCTCGCTTCATGAGCTTGTGAGCTTTCAACATCGAACATACTATGGGGTTGCCTCGTTTTTCGCCATAAATGGTGACGTGTTTTCCGCTCGGAGATGTTAGTTTTATCTCTTTGCGAAAACACACGACCTTTGCATGGTATTGAGATAGCCAATCCATCCCCACGACTACTTGGAATTCTCCCATCGACATCGGGATTAGATTTATCAAATATTCTTCATCATCGATGCTCAGTTTGCAATTTTCACATACATCACAAACAATAAAGCTTTTGTTATTACCTATCTCTACTTCTAAAGGCACAGGTAATTTTGTTAGAATAAATGAAGGATGTCGAATAAACCCATATGAAACAAAGGATTTATTCGCACCCGTATCAAATAACACGTGCGCGGGAATTGAATTTACAGCAAATATACCTGAGACCACGTCGGGTTCAACCTTCGCTTCTGCGGCAGTTAGTTGGAAAGATCTTGCCTTTGCTTTTGGGGCTTCACCTTTCGGTTCTTGCCCATCCTTCTTTCCAACCAGTTCCGGGCATTCAGACTTCTTATGACCCGTTCGATAACAGTTGTAACAAACCGTCACTTTCTCCGGGCATGACATAGCCATATGTCCCGTTTTCTTGCATATGGGACAAGGCTTATCCTTGTAACGACATTCGCCTTTATGATTCTTCCCACAAATTTTGCAACCTGATGTACTACCCTTAGCATCTGATTTCTTTGCGGATTCGTTCGTTCTTGCTTTCTTGGCAGGGCTTGGATTCACATCTTGTGCCCTTCGTTCACCCCGTTCTATACTCTTCTTCAATTCAATCTCCCTTTCCCGAGCAGCATTGACAATCTCGGTAAGGGTCTCATACTTTGAAGGGGTTATGAATTCTCTATACTCCGCGCTTAGCATGTTATGATAATAATAGACCTTTTGCTCTTCATTCGTTATCAAGTCATCACAGAACTTCATCTTGTCCATAAACATCCCCGTGATCTTGTCTATGGATTCACCCTTGTGTCTGAGTTGCATGAACTCTTCCTTGATCTTGTTTATGACCGCTTTGGGACTATGGTGTTTAAGAAACGGCGTCTTAAACTCCTCCCAAGTCATGGCCTTAGCCGCTTCACTTCCAATCTCCTTCTTTTTGTTGTCCCACCAATCTTTTGCTTGATTCCTTAGTTGACCCGTACCAAAGGCTACGTAGTCTTCTTCGTCACAATGGGTTCTCTCGAATACCCCTTCGATGTCACTTAGCCATCGTTGGCACACTATTGGGTCAACCTCCCCATTATATGTTGGTGGCTTACAAGCCATGAATTCCTTGTATGAACAAGGCTTTCGTCCTCCACGCTTTTCCTTTGCTACATTTGAATCTTCTTCTAGTTTCTTGATTCTATCTTCTACTATTGATAAAACCGTGTTTTGGATTTTATCAATAAAGTCTGACAAACTGTTTTCGATCGCCTTTCCAACCTCTTCGGCAATCACTACCCTCACTTGTTCGGTGACTCTTGGCACCGCATTATCATTGTCTCCATCAGCCATCTCGATTTCTGAAATGTTTACATAGATTGTTAAACATTCCATTTATAATACCTGCTTTACTTGTTTTGATTTAATCAAGTTTATAACTTGATTTAATCATTCTTGTTTCTATTCAATCAAGTCCGTAACTTGATTTGATCATTCTTGTTTCTATTCAATCAAGTCCGTAACTTGATTTGATCATTCTTGTTTCTATTCAATCAAGTCCGTAACTTGATTTGATCATTCTTGTTTCTATTCAATCAAGTCCGTAACTTGATTTGATCATTCTTGTTTTCGAGTGAGCTTACACACTCTTTTCATGCATATTGTTCATTTCTCATTCTATACATAGTACATAATTTATTACTAAAACAAGTTAATTCTTACCGGACGATCGATCAAGCTTGAACCGAACACTTATTGACAACCATGAGCTCTGATTACCAACTTGTAACACCCTAGAATTTAAACCCTTAATTTTAAATAAAATATAGTTAAGTACATGACTTTCATTTACAAAATTTAATAATAACCATGACCTTAGTCGAGTAATGACTAAGATACAAAATTTGTCAACTGTTTAAAATGAATTAACAACCATACACAAAGACTACAAAAGATCTAAAACGTTGCGGAAGCTTCAAAATAGAGTGTTCGGTTCTTCAGTTTATCACTTGATCGCCATCCTTAAGAACTACCAATTTACCTATGATCAAGACCATCGAAAACGTTAGTTTTGATGTTATTATGTGATATAATTCCAAGAATTTAACATCAAAGTTAACATAACAAAATATAAAAGTTTAATCTGGGTCCACCGTAAATTACGGTATCACCGTAATTTACGGTGAGTCTTGGATTTGTATGATCACCGTAAATCAGTAGGTCCATACCGTAACAAGTGTACCCTTCACCGTAAATTACGGTAATACCGTAATTTACGGTGGTACCTGGGAATTTCATGTCTTGTTTGTTTTGTTCATGTTCCTCGAACTCAACTCTTGGAACTTACTTTTCTAACAACTACTACATCAGATTCTAGCAATTCTAACATGTTATATATATATATATATATATATATATATATATATATATATATATATATATATATCAAGCAATATCAAAGAACAATCAATCATAATCCGGAGTCTTAATCATGTTTTACTTGATTATATTTGACCCGTTTGGCTCATCTACGAAACCTCCTCTATGACGACTACCAACGGATATCAGCCGAGATTATTAAATCAATCAAAATAACAGTTTCATCGTTTAATTTAATCGACTCTTATTCAAGAATTCAATTACACATTAAATCATCAAGTCTAATAAATGTAACGGTTCAAGTTACATACCTTAGCGCACGCCCTTCAACCGTGAATCCCCACCAGCTTGTCCACTTGACGTTCCGGTATCTTGTCCTATAGAGTTCAGTTCAATACATGTTTAGAACTCATTTCATATCATAATTCGCATAATACACCGGACATCATGATTATGCATTTAAGCTTGAAATTTCATATTTTTAAGCCTTCATAGAGGCATTTCAACAAACACTTCATATGCAGAATTTTTATATCTTTAGAAATCAATTTCTTAGCTTGCTAATTAGCTAACTTGACAACAATAGAATCCTCCTATATTGTTTTAAACATCATATCTTTCTGGAATCACTTTCAACAATCAAGTTACACTAGAATAACCCTTCTTAACCCTAGTGTTCATCAACATCATGTAAAACCCCTAACCCACCTTCAAGGTGTTCATGGAATTTTCTGGAATTGAACATGATTTCATATGTAGTTGTCTAGGTTTTACTTCTAGTCACTACATCATCTCTAATCTCATCAAACAACACACATGCAACATCTAATCTTAGATTTCCAAAATCATGAGAATTTCAAACAAAGGATTATCACGAAATTTCTACATACCTTATGATCCTCTTATGATGAGGATCGATAATCTAAACTCGGATTTCGTTTTGGATTAGAATTGCATCTTCAATTTAAGAGTTTTTGTGAGATAAGGGTTCTTGGCTTGGGGGTGTCGCCCCCTGCTTCTTTCTGATCGACCAACACCAATGTTTGGGGTGTTTGGTTTATTTTTATTTGTCCCATTTTAATTAAGTTTTAGAGTTAACAACTATGGTCCCTCTATTTTGTTCAACATATAGTTTGATAGCTTTTAATCACTCTATAAGCTATTTCTAGACTAGTTAACTAACTAGGTTAAAATTCTTAGTTAGTAAACTCCCATTTATTTATGCTTTATAATTCCGATTTAATGTCTTATATTTTCGGGGTGTTACACGTCAATGGCAAGGCACTTATCGTGACAGTGCGTAATAAAAGTTCACGACGTCTCTAGCTTGTGCTTGTGTAGCACCTTGGCCTCTAGAGGCGTATAGATCGATCTTAGCTCTAAGTCTGAGTCTGTTTGTCTGGAGATGAAATGATGGGTGCACGTCACACTCACCGTCTTATAGGTGCATGGACTAGCTAGCTGTGTACCAGTCTGTTTCTGTTTCTGGCTTTGGGTGCTTCTGTGTTACACGATTAATTTTGTTGATATACACATCTGTTAATTATGCTTCTGATTATGTACAGTATCCGATTCTGTTATGTATTAGTTATGTGTGTTTTGACTTAGTATCTGTACCGGTTTGTATCAGTTTCGTCTCAGTATCAGTCTCGATTTGGGTTTAGATTTCGTGTTATACGTTTAGTTTGTATTCAGTCATTATCTGTATTCAATATTTGATTCGGTGTTTGTTGGATATTTTTCGTTGTATCTGTCTTTATTTCGTGTCGATTTTCCAATCGGTTTAATAACTTTCATATGGATTTTATTATTCAACATATAAACTCAGATTATTTAAAGTATTTTGTTTACTAAGTATAAATCTCTAAAGTTATAAAAGTAGTTATTTTAACTAAATAATAACTTATGAATTTTGATTTACTAATAGATATGAATTTGAATCCAAATGTTTATTTTAAAGATAATAGTTTTGACAATCCTTTCTTTTAAAGATTATGAGATTCTAAATGGTATTTAAAATGTTTTGGCTTACGTATTTGGTTTTGTTTCTGTATCGGCTTTCCATGTCGGTTTACAAAATTTTTATATGTATTTCATTTTGAAATCCTGTTATTTAAATTCTTCTATTTATTAAATATAGCTATTCGAAGTTATAAAACTTCATTCTTTTTACTAATGAGCCACTATGAATTTTGTAAATTATTTTGTTTTTAATAAATCTAAACGTTCACTACAAGAAACTATCTTTGTCAAGTAAATTTTAAAAATATTAACACTTTTAAACGATGTTTGAAATATTCGATAGTTAATAGTTTATGATTCCTTCAAACATTTTATTAAAGACAATAGGTTTGAAAATTTTCTTATTTTACAAATTGTAGATAATTAAACGACATTTAAAATGAGTCCAATTATACAAGAAAAATTATTTTAGCCATCATGATCAACGATGTATCAGTCTCTACATCGCATTTGTGTTGGGTTCGGTATCAGTTATGTATATGACTGACTTTTGTTTTCGTATCAGTTTACGCTACAGTTTCAGATCAGTTCGTGTTTCAGTTTTTGTATCAGTCTTGTGTCTGCATCTGTTTTTAGTACTTGTGTCAGTAATCGTTTCAGTTCAGTCTCAGTTCTATTATGTTGTGTTTTGCTTTCCGCTGATATGACTATACTTGTACTGTTGATTTCTCCGTTACTGGGCAATTTTTGGCTCAGCCGTAGTTTTCTTTTTGTGTTTGTCTTATTTGTTTTACAGGTAATCTGGGATAACCTGGGATTTCGGTGAGGAGCGTTAGGAAGTTGCTGATCAAGATTCTTTATTTTAGCATTGTAATAAAATGTAATTATGATCTTCTATTTATTGTTATGGATTGGTTTTAGTTTTGATATCTATAAGAGTGACACGTCAGCCCTAGCGGGGTTGGGGTGTTACATCATAGTTGTGGATTCGTGTTACAGTTAGTTTCTAGCCAAGAAGGTGATTAGTTCAACCAAAACCGAGCTGATTTCACCTTGAAATAGTACCAGTCGCCCAAAAGAGGTAGTCCGCTCACCCGAAAGGATAGCCCTTTTGCGCGAGAGGAAGCTTCTGTCGTCCGAATGGGACTGTTTCACTACGTTCCGACGTTTCTAAGTGTTGAATGATTATCTAGATCCATATTTTCAATATAGACGACTCTGGAATATCAGTGTGTGATCTGTGGAAGCCTTGGCTTCCAACCTAGTTCCACCACCTCACTTAAACTCGTAAGACGAACACCCAAACAATTTCCTAGACCTAGAACAAGTTAGCCTGCGTCCATCCTCTGACACTTAGTTCATTCTTTCTATATCGTGTTGGCACACCTGGGTTGTCCTTGTTCGGTTGTTTGGCTATTATTTACATTCTGTCATTTCTATTTCCGTATTCATGACCAACCGGTCAGTCAACTAAGTTAGGTGATTTGTGCTTTGGTGAATAATAATGAGGTTATTACCTCCATGCATGACTTCTATGAACTCTATGAGCATTCTAGACTAACATTATACTATATTATAACTAAATAACGTAACTGAACTCACGAACATAACTGATTAATAGTTAAAACGTTTAAACAAGAATCAGTACACCAAACAATCCCTCTCGCGCGAAAGGGTTGTCCCACTCATGCGAAAGGCCTGTCGTGCCAAGTGTTCTTGCGTCCGAACAGTTCTTATTTCGGTTTTCCCATTATTCTGTTTCCGCGTCTCTTGTTACTGATTTTTGTCGGGCAAACTAGGACCCGTAAAATCACGTAAAGTCAGTATCGTAACAAGTGCTCGAACAGAATATACTTTCTGTTTACTTATACTTTCTTACTATACTACGTACTTTAAATCCATATCGTAATCCTCTGTTCAATCTCCAACAACTCACGCCTTCGTTTACCCCTGTAGGGTAACCTTGGCATTCCCGTACTATACCAATGACCCTTTTGCTCGTAGGGTAGAATAACCTTGGCGTTCCTGTACTACGCCACTCAACTCTTCGCTCGCGAAATTATCAAAGAAGATTTAGCAAAACCATGAGTATACACGAACACCCTTTTTCCATTTTACACTTTGGGTTCAATATGTTTACTATTAAAACCTACACAGTTACACTTAGACTTTATTAAAATGCACAAACAATCCATTACATGCATACATACGTTATACTTGATTCGTGTTTCTGGATTATTCTTTACGTGATAAACTTGTTATTAACTTCGTACGAGCATACCCTTAACATGTATAGCGCTATAGGAGTAACGCACCGCCCGTATTCTTGAGGTCATGTTAAGTCTTTAAACGCTTGCAGTAATCTTTGGGTTGACTTGAATATTCATATGCCAGTTTATGCGTTAATCTTGATAACTAAGTTTGCCATGTGGATTTGTTTAAATCATTTATACTTATGCTATGTATTAAACTTGTATACTCGCCAATACTTTTGTATTGAACCATGTATTTTAAACATATTTGCAGGATGATGATAATATTAAAATGGGCTTAGCAAGGATGATTTAGATACACACTTAGAAATCGTTAGATTATGTTGTTGTATCAATCTTGAATTATGTTGTATTGTACCTTGTCTTATTTTGTATTTGAAACAATGTTGATTTTATTTCGTATAATGTAACTTGACAATTTGTATCAATGAAATGAAATCAGTTTTATTTAAGTATTGTCGCAAATAGTGTCATGAAGTATCGAAAAATCGCGTTTTTGTCTCACTCCGATATTTCCGCCATCGTTTGGGGTGTGACATTCACCATCCAAGATTCTGTTCTACTAACTTTAGATATCAACAAAGTCCAAGGACACATCTCCGGGTTTTGTCTTTTTCTCCCGTCCACCAACATTTGTCATAACTGTGACACCTGTGCCTCTGCGACCATCAAACAAATATCAAACCAATGAAATATTGTATTTCATACTTGGGATTTGTATAAATATGTGTATCTTTTGCACATATCAATTCTCGTTCGATTTCGAGCTCTAAATCGCTTTTTGGGAAGTTATACGCGCACTGATGCGTAAACGTAATCAGGTTAATGTAACAAACACTCTGGAATAGTGACATGGGCTTAAAATACCTTAAATAACCTTTACATAACTTAGAAATAAGTTTTGGAAGGTTTGGTATGTCGAAATCAAGTTTATTCGCTTACGGGGACTAAATTCGACAAACTGCGAAAGTATGCCGATTCGTACTGTAACGGACAATCCGGAACATGACCATAAGTTAAACATACCCAAAATATCCTTTACATAGCTTAGAAATAGGCTTTTAGGGGTTCGGTGAGCTAAAATAAACTTTTTGGTCATTCAGAGACTAAAAGCGTCAAAAAGTGCATAAGTTTGTATTTTCGCGCATATCTTACGTTCTGAATACATCCGGACATCCAAAACTTTATGTAATCATTAAAATATTTTATTTTAGTGATTGGCATGATAAAATTCCATTCGTCGCGTAATTTGGATCGTTTTTCGCATTCGTTCGTGTTTCGTCGTAATTAACCGAACAACGCAACCGTACGACCAAACGAACCGACATCCGAGATATTTTTGAGCATGTTTCATGTTCCCTATAATTTAACTTCATTTTAGAGCCTTGAAATGGGATTAACGGGGCTTAAACGTGTCAAAATGCATCAAAAACCATGTTTTGCACATTCAGGGACCAAAATTGACAATCTGCCATAGTTATCTTAGGAAGGGATCAAAATTGAAAATCTAAATTCCAGCTTGTTCCAGCTGTTCCCCTCATTTTCACATGGTTTTAATGAAACTAGGGGCTTGTTTTGGGGTACCCATGGTATTCTAAAACCATGGCACACATGTAAGGTCCAGATCAAAGCTCGGTTTTCGATGAACGATCCTAACGGTCTTGGTTTTTCTATAAATACCCACCTTCCTCATTTTCATTCTTCACACCTTGATCTGATTGCTCTCTAAGTTTAAGTGCTTTCACTTCATACCTGAGAATAATCGGGTCAAACTTCCGTTCTTGGACCTTTTGTAAGTCCTCTTTCGTTCTTTTTCGCGTGAAAGTCAAATTGTGTTTGACTTTCTGCTTTGACTAGTTTATGGTCAACATGAAGTTCGTTTGAACTTCATAATGTGAGCGTAATCATGATGGTTTTAGTCTCTTGTGACTATACCTACTGATTACCACGTTATCTAGGCATAGTGGCGAGTCGTAGTTTCGGCCAAAATGCGTATTCTTGCGTATTTTGTAACCAAACTACTTTTAGGTATCAAAACCGTTTGTTTTGATACCAAACCTGTTTTCAAACCTCGTTAAGCATGTTTTAACATGTTTAGTTCGTCACTTTAGGTTTAGTGCTTATGTAGGGTCGTAAGGTAAGCGGTCTAAACAACCACTTATACTTTCGAACCCGACCCGTTTGGTCGATCTTTAGGATCCGACCAAACACATTAGGTGACCATAGTTGCATAGGGAATAACCTTCCGAGGTTATACCTTATGGTCACGTCGTTTAAGTAGTTGTATGATAGGTAGTTTATATGCCTTAGTTAAATGACCAAAATGCCCTCTTTTTACGCCAAAATTCATTTTAAGCATATGTTACATAATTTTTGATATCTAAACTGATTTGGTAACAATATTAGACATGTTAAGGAATATTTTACTTATCATAGGACTAGTTAGGCGGTCCGAACGCGTTTTACGCGAACGACGCGTTAAAGTGGCGTAAGCTACCTTAACGAGTCGTAATGGGTCGTAAGCACTTAGGTTAGGTTTCGTTTTAGAATGTAGGCTTTGTTAAACCATATTACATGAGTCCCTACACTCATTTGGTTTATGAAACATCATTTTATCCGATCCTTCGATTTAGGTCTGTTTATTTACATAGTTACCTATATTAGGTGCCGTTTGATTCCGTGATCCCTCTAGCTTTGCTTGGTTGTTATTCAAGACTTCTAAGTATCCTCAAGTGAGTACATAGTCCCCTTTTTTACCGTTTTTAAACTGTTTTGGGGTGGAACACATGTGCCTACTTGTTACTTTCGTGTTTTCCATGTTTTCATATCATATACTTGCTATGTTCATTAATACACTATTAGTACATGATTTCATTATGTTTTGCTATGTATGTTCACTTAACATGCTAGCGCAATTGTTTTAAGTTTTGAACCATTTGTAATCGTTGGATGTTTGTGAACCATTTGAAATCGTTGGATGTATGTGAACCATTTGTAATCGTTTGATGTATGTGAACCATTTGTAACCGTTTGATTTATGTGAACCATTTGTAACTGTTTGAGCCGTTGGGCTGGGGAAGTGATTAGGTAACGGGGCGGGTGTAATGTGTTAAAAGCATGGTGGATACGCCGCTGGTACTTCCTATATATAAGTGCTTTTAACACATTATATATCGTTGCGTTATCTAGATCACTTGGGTAAACGATTTCGAAACAAAGTCACACAAGGATGTTTTCTGAATAATATAAACCATACGAGTTTTATTAATGAGTTTTTATGAGATATTTTACAATTTGATTTAATAAAACAAATGTTTTGGAGTTAAGAATCATGGCTATGAGATTTTGCAAATTATAACCAACTTGATTTGAGTTGGTTAATTATGTCGCAATATTATACTTTTGAAAACAAGGTTTTTAAATAAATATTGCAGCATGTAAAACGAGCCATGAATCTGAGACTCATATAAAACCTATGTACTCGCCAGCATTTTTATGCTGACGTATTTTCACGTGTGTTTCAGGTACCATAGTTGATGATGATTTTTGTGTACGCTCACATAGGAATGGACGAGGCCTTAGTGACTTAATAACAATGAAAGTCTATTTGTTCTTGTTTTGTTTTTAATTCCAATGTAATGTAATACGTTTAATTTAATAAAACGAAACTGTTTAATCCATGGTTGTGAAACAATGATTATGTTACAACACTCCCCGACGTTTCCGCCACGTTTTGTTGTTTTACGTGGTCGGGGTGTGACAGAAAAGTTGGTATCAGAGCCAATGGTTATAGGGAATTAGGTTATTAGTAATGCTTTGACCTAGTCTATAACCTTCCTAGGACCCTAACACATGATTCTTGTGTTTAGATCTTAAAACATTACCCTCACTTATCCTTAGGTGACAAACACAACAAGAACATAAATTTTGAATCAGCTTTGAAAACTAATCATCTGTTCTAGGATGATTTATTATAAGGTTACGAACCTTCAAAGTTTTCAAATTCTCGTCAAAGTTTGGGGCTACATAATGTGAACACGTGCAAACTGGAAGGGTGGGTGCCTGTACCCTGAGCTTTCTGTCTAAGGCTAGAGTGTTCGTACAAATCCGCAGTATCGGACCAGTCACTCTTACCTGGGAACTCTTGGGGTGAGTGTCCACTTATAGGCGAGCATGTCTTCGCGATACATTATGAGGAACTATTTACTTTGATTCAGCCTTTCTGTGTCGTTTGTTTGCTTCGTGGTTCAAACAAATGACCATCACCCATGATTTTTGGTCGGTAATTGTAACATCCTATTCTTACCCAATGCCATTTCATTTGTTTTCTCTCTTGTTTCCCCTTTTTAGAATGCCTCCACGATGCGAAAATCAGGTACCTATTGAAGAGCTGGCAGCTGTTATTACGCAGCAAATGACTGCTGCAATCCCGAACATCGTTGCTCAATGTAACCAAGCTCTCAACAACAATAATGCCCCCTGCAACTTCAAGACGTTCAACTCAGCTAAGCCATCAAAGTTTTCTGGGTCTCAAGGAGCGACTGCACTTCTGCAATGGTTCGAGAGTCTAGAGAGCACCTACAGGCATGTTCAATGCCCAAATGAGTGAAAGGTAGAATTCACATCTAGTGTCTTTGAGAAACGAGCTTTGACATGGTGGAATGGTGTGATGAGAGATAGGGGTGCCGATGTGGCACTGGCTCAAACGTGGGAAGAGCTTCGAGCTCTGATGATGAAGGAATTCTGTCCTCGTCATAAGATCAGGGCCTTGGAAAGGGAATTCAACGATCTTAAGCAAGATAGCGGTGAGCATCGAGCCTACACAGATCGTTATGAGGAATTAAGTCTGTTATGCCCGAATATGGTTACGCCTTTGGATAAGGCAATCGAAAAGTACATTGATGGCCTCCCTGACCCAGTACAAGACATTGTGACTGGTAGTAACCCCACTACGGTTAGGCAGGCCATTGAGCTATCTGCTACCTTGACTGAATCTCAAATCAGGAAAGGTAAACTTTTCCGAAAAGGTGATAAGAAACCAATCGAGGAATCGAAACCCAAAGATGAACAGACTGAATCCTCCAAGAAGTCAAGGAAGCGAAAAGCTTCCCAGAACTTCGCTGTGGTTGCTCACAATGATCAAGCTGCCCCCAACCAACCAGCTCAACCCCCTGCTAGGAAGCCATACAACGGAACTGCACCCTTGTGCAACCAATGTAAACTTCATCATCATGCTAGTGTGAAGTGCCGCAAATGCCAAATTTGTGGACTTATAGGTCATACAGCAAGAGTTTGCCGAGCTGCAGTTGCACCAAATCAAGCTGACAACAATCCTGCTCAAGCTCATTTTCCACCAGGTTCTTACTACAACTATGGCGAGATGGGTTATTTCCGAAGAAATTGCCCAAAGCTTGCTAATGCAAATCCAGCACAGGGATGAGCATCTGACCGACTAGAAGACAACACCGTTTAGAAATAATCACGTCTTATGTATTATTTTCTTTTGTTGTCAAGGTCCATGAAACAGTTGTTATCGTTGTTTATAAATAAATCTTTTATTTACATTGCAATGTATTTATGTGGTTGCATGTATAAACAACATATCCCCTACAATACCGACAATCAGGGAATCGTATTCCTTGAAGAACAAACTACCCCCAAGATTCTTCCATTTTATGATCTCTTGCATTTTCCACGAAAATCCTAAGTACCCGTTTCTTCCAAAGAAACGAAGTACAAGGCGCAAGTTACAACTCTGGACGAATACCCAAAGTACCACTATAAATCCTTAATAGGGTACCTAAGGGTATTTCCGTAAATCCTAAAATTGTTGTGTACCTTAATTCGAATATTACGTTTCTTTGAAAACAAAATCGAATTTTCGGAAGATCATCCTATCTTCATAGATAGATTCTTGAAAATGATTAAAGTGCCAAATGAAATCCACGGATTGGATTCCTGGTGTGCTTTAAATATCCGTGTCCAAAGATAAGAAATTAAAGGTCAAATTAAACAAATATGTGATTATGTGCTTATGTGTTCCCTTTTATGTTTTTGTGTGATCCAAGTTTTTTTGTTATCCAAATCCTCATAGAATCTTCCATATCTTCGTATAAGGGATTCATAGTAGGATATCCAAAGGTACTACCTTAAATCCTTAATGGGCTTCTACGTAATAGTAAAGACCCTTGGATTATAATGTACTATTCTATAATTAGACCCCTTGAGTGGTCTAATTAAATAGATTGGTCCAAAAATCTGGTTAGGAATATCATGTGATGATATAGCTGAAAAGACTCCTTGGTGGTCTAATTAAAGAGATCATTTGTCGATCTAATTAAAAGGACCCTATGATAGTCTAGTCACACTCATCACAGGTTTGATTTTCTTCCCCTTCAAATTACAAAACAAACTGTGCGGACTGTGCAAGGAATTATGTAATTATGGATGCATACATAATTATGGAATTCAGTGCACAGAAACCACATCAAGTTTTGTCATGTGTCTAGAGTTGACTCAGTTCATTTCCGTTTCTGAAGAATACCCATTAAGGAAAATGACTCATTCCGTTCATTTTCGTTTCTGAAGAATATCCATCGAGGGAAATGAATATCCCTGGTTTTTCTTTTTCCTTCATTTCCGTTTCTGAAGAATACCCATTGAGGAAAATGACTCATTCCGTTCATTTTCGTTTCTGGAGAATATCCATCGAGGGAAATGAATATTCTTGATTTTTCCTTCATTTTCGTTTCTGAAGAATATCCATCGAGGGAAATGAATATTCTTGATTCTTCCTTCATTTCCGTTTCTGAAGAATACCCATTGAGGAAAATGACTCATTCCGTTCATTTTCGTTTCTGAAGAATATCCATCGAGGGAAATGAATATTCTTGATTATTCGTTCATTTCCGTTTCTGAAGAATACCCCTTGAGGAAAATGACTCATTCCGTTCATTTTCGTTTCTGAAGAATATCCATCGAGGGAAATGAATATTCTTGATTTTTCCTTCATTTCCGTTTCTGAAGAATACCCATTGAGGAAAATGACTCATTCCGTTCATTTTCATTTCTGAAGAATATCCATCGAGGGAAATGAATATTCTTGATTATTCGTTCATTTTTGTTTCTGAAGAATACCCATTGAGGAAAATGACTCATTCCGTTCATTTTCCTTTCTGAAGAATATCCATCGAGGGAAATGAATATCCTTGATTTTTCCTTCATTTTCATTTTTAAAGATTGTACGTTGAGAGAAATGACAGGATTATGCCTTGCATAATCTTTGATGGGTTATTCTACGCAAATAGATAAACACCCTAGATTCCATGCAAGGAAATTATTTAACACAGCGTCACAGACAGACTCCTACGAATAAATTTCGGGACGAAATTTCCTAAAGTAGGGGAGACTGTGACACCTGTTCCTCTGCGACCATCAAACAAATACCAAACCAATTAAATATTGTATTTCATATTTGGGATTTGTATAAATATGTGTATCTTTTGCATATATAAATTCTCGTTCGATTTCGAGCTCTAAATCGTTTTCTGGGAAGTTATACGCGCACTGATGCGTAAACGTAATCAGATTAATGCAACAAGCACTCTGGAATAGTGACATGGGCTTAACATACCTTAAATAACCTTTACATAACTTAGAAATAAGTTTTGGAAGGTTTGGTGTGTCGAAATCAAGTTTATTCGCTTACATTCGACAAACTGCGAAAGTATGCCGATTCGTACTGTAACGGACAATCCAGAACATGACCATAAGTTAAACATACCCTAAATATCCTTTACATATCTTAGAAATAGGCTTTGAGGGGTTCGGTGTGCTAAAATAAACTTTTTGGTCATTCAGGGACTAAAAGCGTCAAAAAGTGCATAAGTTTGCATTTTCGCGCATATCTTAAGTTCTGAATACATCCGGACATCCAAAACTTTATGTAATCATTAAAATATTTTATTTTAGTGATTGGCATGATAAAATTCCATTCGTCGCGTAATTTGGATCGTTTTTCGCATTCGTTCGTGTTTCGTCGTAATTTACCGAACAACGCAACCGTACGACCAAATGAACCGACATCCGAGATATTTTTGAGCATGTTTCATGTTCCCTATACTTTAAATTCATTTTAGAGCCTTTAAATGGGATTAACGGGGCTTAAACGTGTCAAAATGCATCAAAAACCATGTTTTGCACATTCAGGGACCAAAATTGACAATTTGCCATAGTTATCTTAGGAAGGGACCAAAATTGAAAATCTAAATTCCAGCTTGTTCCAGCTGTTCCCCTCATTTGCACATGGTTTTAATGAAACTAGGGGCTTGTTTTGGGGTACCCATGGTATTCTAAAACCATGGCACACATGTAAGGTCCAGATCAAAGCTCGGTTTTCGATGAACGATCCTAACGGTCTTGGTTTTTATATAAATACCCACCTTCCTCATTTGCATTCTTCACACCTTGATCTGATTGCTCTCTAAGTTGAAGTGCTTTCACTTCATACCTGAGAATAATCGGGTCAAACTTCCGTTCTTGGACCTTTTGTAAGTCCTCTTTTGTTCTTTTTCACGTGAAAGTCAAACTGTGTTTGACTTTCTGCTTTGACCAGTTTATGGTCAACATGAAGTTCGTTTGAACTTCATAACGTGACCGTAATCACGATGGTTTTAGTCTCTTGTGACTATACCTACTGATTACCACGTTATCTAGGCATAGTGGCGAGTCGTAGTTTCGGCCAAAATGCATATTCTTGCGTATTTTGTAACCAAACTACTTTTAGTTATCAAAACCATTTGTTTTGATACTAAACCTGTTTTCAAACCTCGTTAAGCATGTTTTAACATGTTTAGCTCGTCACTTTAGGTTTAGTGCTTATGTAAGGTCGTAAGGTAAGCGGTCTAAACAACCGCTTATACTTTCGAACCCGACCCGTTTGGTCGATCTTTAGGATCCGACCAAACACATTAGGTGACCATAGTTGCATAGGGAATAACCTTCCGAGGTTATACCTTATGGTCACGTCGTTTAAGTAGTTGTATGATAGGTAGTTTATATGCCTTAGGTAAATGACCAAAATGCCATTTTTACGCCAAAATTCATTTTAAGCATATGTAACATAATTTTTGATATCTAAACTGATTTGGCAACAATATTAGACATGTTAAGGCATATTTTACTTATCATAGGACTAGTTAGGCGGTCCAAACGCGTTTTACGCGAACGACGCGTTAAAGTGGCGTAAGCTACCTTAACGAGTCGTAATGGGTCGTAAGCACTTAGGTTAGGTTTCGTTTTAGAATGTAGGATTTGTTAAACCATATTACATGAGTCCCTACACTCATTTGGTTTATGAAACCTCATTTTATCCGATCCTTCGATTTAGGTCTGTTTATTTACATAGTTACCTATATTAGGTGCTGTTTGATTCCGTGATCCCTCTAGCTTTGCTTGCTTGTTATTCAAGACTTCTAAGCATCCTCAAGTGAGTACATAGTCCCCTCTTTTACCGTTTTCAAACTGTTTTGGGGTGGAACACATGTGCCTACTTGTTACTTTCGTGTTTTCCATGTTTTCATATCATATACTTGCTATGTTCATTAGTACACTATTAGTACATGATTTCATTATGTTTTGCTATGTATGTTCACTTAACATGCTAGCGCAATTGTTTTACGTTTTGAACCATTTGTAATCATTGGATGTATGTGAACCATTTGAAATCGTTGGATGTATGTGAACCATTTGTAATCGTTTGATGTATGTGAACCATTTGTAACCGTTTGATTTATGTGAACCATTTGTAACTGTTTGAGCCATTGTGCTAGGGAAGTGATTAGGTACCGGGGCGGGTGTAATGTGTTAAAAGCATGGTGGATACGCCGCTGGTACTTCCTATATATAAGTGCTTTTAACACATTATATATCGTTGCGTTATCTAGATCACTTGGGTAAACGATTTTGAAACAATGTCACACAAGGATGTTTTCTGAATAATATAAACCATACGAGTTTTATTAACGAGTTTTTATGAGATATTTTACAATTTGATTTAATAAAACAAATGTTTTGGAGTTAAGAATCATGGCTACGAGATTTTGCATATTATAACCAACTTGATTTGAGTTGGTTAATTATGTCGCAATATTATACTTTTCAAAACAAGGTTTTTAAATAAATATTGCAACATGTAAAACGAGCCATGAATCTGACACTCATATAAAACCTATGTACTCGCCGGCATTTTTATGCTGACATATTTTCACGTGTGTTTCAGGTACCATAGTTGATGATGTTTGATGATAATTTTTGTGTACGCTCACATAGGAATGGACGAGGCCTTAGTGACTTAATAACAATGAAAGTCTATTTGTTCTTGTTTTGTTTCTAATTCCAATATAATGTAATACGTTTAATTTAATAAAACGAAACTGTTTAATCCATGGCTGTGAAACAATGATTCTGTTACAACACTCCCCGACGTTTCCGCCACGTTTTGTTGTTTTACGTGGTCGGGGTGTGACAACAACTACCCCCTTCTCTTTGTTATTATTCACTTTTGAACCCTTCACCTTTTCTTTCTCTTTACCCTTCATGTTTTCCTTACCTTTACCCTATACTTTATCTTTATATTTGCCTTTACCTTTATCTATATGGACACCATTTTCATCTACACCAAAATCAGGTAGAAAGCCATGACATTCTGCCCTAAGACTAGTGGTATCATCCTTCACAATTTTAATACACCTTCTAGTTTCCACATAATGCTTCTTAATTAGCTTATTCCTTTCTTGTTTAGTACCAAAAACCTGGCCTAAGTAAAAAAATTTGCATAATTTTCATTTGCCCTTCTAATGCTTCTTAAGTTGTGTCTCCTAATGCTAGTCTCCACATCATCAGAGTCTGTCCCACTTTGAAAGTTATCATTGTCTAACACTTCATCCCCCAAATTTATATCTGGTTTATAAGTGATACTGTCTTCTATTTCTAAGTTAACATTCAACCTATAATCTATCATATCAACTTCATGATCAACCATAACATAATAACATTATCTTCATCAACCATGAATTCACTGTCATCTTCCAGATCATCATCCTAGTCATCTTCTTGATCATCTTCTTGCTCTTCTTCATGATCGTCAACCATAGCATTATCTTGTACATTCACCTGCTCATTATATGTACATCTACCATATTATCACCTAAGCCATTATCTATGCCATCATCAACCATATTATCACCTAAGCCATTATCTAAGTCATGTGAAAACATTTCATCATAATCCAACTCAATAGTGTCTAGTTCTTCCATTGCACTTGATTGAACAATCACAGTACTTGGCTACCCAACCTCACCTGAATGACTAAACCCCCCCCCCCCCCCACTACTAGACAGACCAGCCCCACTTGACTGGCCACCCACACTTTTAAAGACTAATCCCGCTGGGACAAGAGCATAAGGTTCATCATCATCAATCTCCTTAATAGTGAGATGTCTTTGTATTTTGGTTGGTGAGGAGAAATGTTCCTTTATGTTCTTTATCCCATGGGTGGTATACATATCAATGACCTTATACTCTTCTCTATGCCCAACCAACCTTAAAATATCCTGGTCACAACTTAGGTCTTCAAGACCATTGTCCAAATATTTTTCAGGATGACAATAATGGTATATTATATGTGTGACAACCTGAGATTTCGAGGTCTTTTTCTTTATGTATCACTTGTCTCGCAATCCTGTTTTGACAATTGGTTTTATGTTATGTAATTGTTTGAAAGTTTAGAGTATTATGATGATTAGTTGATTTAAATGTGTAATGTTAATGGTTATTGAGTAATGAAAGCAAATTACAAAGAACCCCTTGTGACGAAGATGGATTCTTCGCCACAACTCCTCAGCCACAAGTCTGTTCGACGAAGAATGAGTCTTCGTCGCCACCCATTTTGACGAAGAATGGACTTTGTCGTTGTTCGTCAAAAGGGAGTTCGGCCCAGTTGAGGCCCAGTTACGACTCGGCCCTATTTACATTATATTTGCGCATATCTGTACAAGAGGTTATTATTATCAAAACCCTACTTTTCTCCCTTCCCTCTCATCGGCTGTTTCCAATAATTTCAAAGTCTTTGTGCATCGATCAAACCAATCTATTCAATCCCACGGTTAGTATTCATCATTGTTAGTACTAGGATATTGATGTTGTGATTGTATGTGAAACTAGGGTTCATCTATAGGCGAATGATTATGGTGCTCGTTCATGTTGGGTTTAGTGGTTAGAAACTTGTAGTCGATGATTGTATATACGTAATCCTGGTTTCGTAATCAACTGATGTATTGCTTGATTAAGAGTGATGATTGTAAGATAAGTTGTTAACTAGATTTGTGTAATTATGTATGGTGAAACTGTATGTTCAAGATAAATTGTTAAACGGTGAATGATTGTCATAATTAGGGTTCTTGATCATGATTAGAAAATGTTGTTTGATCTGACTTGGGAACTGTCAACCTGTTAGAAACGGTTATCATTCGAATTAAGGAGTTGTAATCATCTGTTATGTATGGCGACGAAGTATTCCCTCGACGAAGAATCTGGGTCGACGAAGGTTAGTTCTTCGTCGACTGAAACTTGACGAACCTCATTGATCCTTCATCGACTCTCCCATGACGAAGGTTAGTCTTCGTCGACTAGAGTTCGGCGAACCACTTAGATCCTTCGTCACAACCATTCTTGACGAAGAATGAGACCTTCGCCAAACAGGGGACTTCGCCGTGTAGGCAATGGTCTGAGCAGTGAACGAGTTATGTTGTTTATGATATTGACACTGGTGTGTGTTGCATGGTTATAATATTAACTGGAAATGAAAGTCTTGCCTCGACTAATGTGAACAACAAATTCATCTGTTGAATGTTATTATGTGGTATGCACATGAGTTGTGGACTTGTGTGGGATTGAGTAACTATTATGTGAAATATGATGATCTTTACTGTGAAAACGAACTGTGAAAGTGTGTGACTTAATTTATTATGTAGCTGATTTCATTGGTAACCACGGTAGGGTTGTTTGACAAACTGGAACGGGTAACTTATTATACCGACCAAATCTAAGGTGAGTTCACTGCTCTTTTTCAAGCATGCGTCCCGGGGAGGGACATCTGGTAGGTATTCCGGGAAGGAATACTGGGTTATTGGGTTTGACTGGAATGTTAAACTCGGGATGTTGGTTAATACACTCATATCTATCATTAAGTCCCATCATATACCGAATTGGTTACCGGGGAGGCAACGGGGTTATTAGTTGATAGCGCTATTAGGTTTGGCACCCTCACACCGTACCGGGGAGGACGGTTGTGAACAAATTACCTTAACCACTCAACCAATGTTTGATAAAGCATTGGGGAAGGGCAAATAATCTGGAGCCATCTGCGGTAATCGAGTTATTAACAACATCGAATCTCTGAAATGTTTTAAACTCATATCTGGTAACTAAACGTGTTAACAAACTTTGAACTCACCAGCGTCGTCTGACACACTTGTCTGCATGCTTGCAGGTCGTTAGATTCATGGATGGAACTTGCTATCTGGGAGTGTTGGAGTGGTCATGGGTCGTAGCTCTTGGATACATATTAATTGGTTTTGCACATTTGTTTTGGAATTCTTGAATAACTATTTACATTATGCTTCTGCTGAACGTATTTGTCTTAAGTTGAGGTTTGGAATTACTTTATGAAATAAATGGAAACATTTATTTAATACCATGTTATAGTTCAATGTGATTGGTGGCTGGATCCTGGTACGTCACACATCCCGTGGTGTTTCCGCATGTGGTATTTTGGGAGTGTGACAGTTTGGTATCAGAGCCACTGGTTATAGTGAACTAGGTTTTAAAACGCTTTTATAAAACCAGACTATAACCGAACAGTTTCGAAGTCGACCATGACACTCAGCTCCAGATTGCAAGGTTCGTCTCTCGTTTACTTATTGCATAGCATATCTAGTGTACACTTGTGTATGATGTTGCATGTGAATGCACATACTTAGCACTACAGACTGAATTCCTTGTGTTACTTGCCTATGTATTGTGGTTGATAGAGTCACAGGGCGAGATTCCTCTAGACTTTCATGATTTATGTTTTGTGGTGTCTTTTGTCTTGCTACTCGAATTTGAGGAACCTTTTAGCACGAGTTGGGAGGAGCTGAGATAAACATGCAAATTGCATTGTTATTATGGGTGCACACATAATAATAATGTGGGGTGCATGTGAGTCCCAGTGAGGCTTAACAAGTGTGAAGGGGGTTCCGCTCAGTTGTCTGATGTAAACATAGTGGTCTGTAGAAGTCATCATGATATTTGACTCCTACTCAATTCCGACCCTTAACCTGTTCCCTTCTCTTATATAGAATCATGAGTGGACGTGGTGGACGTAATGGTGGACGTGGCAACATTGCTGTGACTCAGGCCGAATTAACTGGCCTGATCAACACTCGTGTGGCTGAGGCCCTAGCAGCTTATCAGGCTGGTACGACGTGTGTCGAATACTCTTTATTCTTGTGTCGCGTACTCGACTCTTACCCGTGTGTTGTATTCTCTTTCGTCCTTAGGTCAACAAGTGAATCAGAATTAGAATAATCCGCCTGTCCGCACGTTTGAGACGTTCATGGATTGTAAGCCACAGACATTCAGTGGGACTGAAGGGGCTGTGGGGCTACTTCGTTGGTTTGAGAAAGCTGAGTCAGTGTTTCCCATGTGTAACTGTCTTGTGGGGGACCGGGTGAAGTATGCTACAGGCACATTGGAGGATGGTGCCTTAACTTGGTGGAATGCCCAAGTGCAAATGTTGGGTATTGAAATGGCTAACGCAACTACTTGGGACGATTTCAAGGAGTTGATGCAAGAGGAGTACTGTCCTCATGACGAGATTCAGAAACTCGAGAACGAATACTACAATCTGAAGATGGAGGGGTCCGAGATCGAGGCTTACACGAAACGATCTCATGAACTAGCAAACATGTGCCCTAACTTGTCTCGACCCCCACCTCGAAGAATCGAATTGTACATCAAGGGCCTAGCACCATCAGTAAAGAGTTTGGTCACTGCTGCAAATCTTAACAACCTGCCTCAGATCATCCGTTTAGCTCACAAGATTACCGACCAAGAGGTCGAGCGTGGTTCGCTACCGCCTCGTGTTTCAACTACTCCTACTGCTACTGCTACACCTGCTAGTGATAACAAGCGAAAATGGAACAATGCTGACAAAGCGACCGATGCAAGCCAATCGCAGAAAAGGCCAGACAACAACAACACCCGCAGCTTCAGTCAGTCCTCTTCTGTTAACCAAGGCCAGAGCAGCAATCCGAGCCAAGGCTCCTACATTGGTAGGAAGCCGAAGTGCAACAAGTGTGGTTATCATAATCATGGACCATGTGTCCGAGCTTGCCATAGGTTTGATAAGGTGGGCCATATGGCAAAAGACTGTAGAGCTCCATTCCCGAAACAACAACAACAGCAGAATCAGCAGCAACAACAGCAGCATCAGCAACAGCAGAGGCAGCAGCCCCATCAGAATCAAGGTAATAGGAAAGGGTGTTTCCAGTGTGGGGATGAGGGTCACATCAAACGGGATTGCCCTCAGCTGAACCAAAATGCCAATGATAACAACAACCGTCAGAATAACAATCACAATGCTGGGAATAACAATAATGGCAACAATGGGGGCAATGGTGCTCGTGAAAGGGTATTTACGATTGGAGCTGGTGATGCTAGGAACGACGGCAATGTCGTGACTGGTACGTTTTCTGTGAACAATCTCTTTGCTTCTGTGTTATTTGATTCTGGTGCCGATTGGAGTTATGTGTCCTTAGAGTTCAGTCAACGATTAGGGTTAACTCCAACACCTTTAGAAGCTAAGCATATAGTAGAATTAGATAATGGTAAGACGATTGAAGCCTCATACATTATTATGGGATGCAAACTTGATCTTGTGGGTCAAGTGTTTGGCATTGACCTCCTTCCTGTAACCCTCGGTAGTTTCGACGTAGTGGTTGGTATGGACTGGTTGTCCAAGCACCGTGCTGACATCCTTTGTAAAGAGAAAATCGTACGTATTCCTCTCCCCATTGGAGAATCTCTATCGGTTCAAGGGCATCGCAGTGGGGCGATGGTTGGTATCATCTCAGCTATGAAGGCTCAGAAGTGTCTACGAAAGGGGTATCCTGCTATTTTAGCACTTGTTACTGATCCTCGGCCTGTAGAGAGGAAGATCGAAGACCTGCCAGTTGTTCGTGAATTTTCTGATGTGTTTCCTGAGGAACTTCCTGGTTTACCTCCTCACCGTCAAGTGGAATTTCAGATTGATCTTACACCAGGAGTGGCCCCAATTGCTCAAGCTCCTTATCGTCTTGCACCTGGAGAGTTGCAAGAGTTATCTAATCAACTTCAAGAACTGTTGGATAGAGGTTTTATCCGACCCAGTTCTTCGCCTTGGGGAGCCCCAGTTCTGTTTGTGAAGAAGAAAGACAGATCCTTTAGTATGTGTATTGATTATCGGGAACTCAACAAGGTGACCGTCAAGAACCGTTATACTTTACCGCGCATCGACGATCTGTTTGACCAGTTGCAACGGTCAAGTTTTTACTCGAAAATCGATTTAAGATTGGGCTATCATCAGATGAGAGTTCGAGAGGAGGATGTCCCTAAAATGGCTTTTCAAACGCGGTATGGCCATTATGAGTTTCTGGTTTTGCCGTTTGGGTTGACGAACGCACTAGCGGTCTTCATGGACCTCATGAACCGCGTGTACAAACCGTATCTCGACGACTTCGTCATCATGTTTATCGACGACATTCTGATCTATTCAAAGAGAAAGGAGGATCACGAGCGACACTTGCGTCTCATCTTGGAGCTTCTTAGGAAGGAGCAACTCTACGCAAAATTCTTTAACTCCTTGGATACATTGTGAATGAATCGGGGATACACGTAGATCCTGCTAACATTGATGCTATCAGAAATTGGGCGGCACCGAAGAATCCTTCGGAGGTGCGGCAATTTCTTGGTCTCGCTGGGTACTATCGTAGATTTATCAAAGACTTCTCAAAGATTGCTCAATCTCTCACCGCACTAACACAGAAAGGTGTCGTATATTCTTGGGGAACGAAACAAGAAGATGCTTTCCAGTTATTGAAACAAAAACTCTGCAGTGCACTGATCCTGTCTTTACCCGAAGGTACCAAGGATTTTGTGGTATATTGTGATGCTTCTATTCAAGGTCTCGGTTGTGTGCTAATGCAACGTGAAATGGTGATAGCTTACGCTTCTCGGAAGTTGAAGGTTCATGAGAAGAATTACACGACTCACGACTTGGAGTTGGGGGCCGTGGTATTTGCGCTCAAAATTTGGAGGTATTACTTGTACGGTACTAAATGCACTATTTATACCGACCACAAGAGCCTTCAGCATATCTTTGATCAGAAGGAATTAAATAAGCGACAACGTCGTTGGGTAGAACTCTTAAATGAATACGACTGTGCATTCAAGTATCATCCAGGTAAGGCTAACGTTGTAGCTGATTCCGTTAGTAAAAAAGAAACGAAACAATAACGTGTCTGTGCCTTGCAGCTTACCATCCACTCTAACCTACCTGACCAGATCCGTTCTGCACAAACTGAAGCTTTGAAAGAGGAAAACATTGAAGCAGAGTACTTGCGGGGCATGGAAAAACGACTGGTAGAGAGATCTGATGGCATTCTCTATTTCATGGAACGTGTATGGGTCCCTTTCTTTGGTAATCTTCGAGAGCTTGTGATGGACGAAGCGCACAAGTCTCGATACTCTGTTCATCCGGGTTCGGATAAGATGTATCAGGACCTCAAAGTATTGTACTGGTAGCCGTAGATGAAGGCTCACATCGCGACTTATGTGAGTAAGTGTCTGACTTGTGCTAAAGTTAAAGTGGAATATCAGAAACCCTCAGGCCTACTTCAGTAACCAGAGATACCCATGTGGAAATGGGAGCAGATTGCAATGGATTTCGTCACAGGTTTGCCAAGAACTCAAAATGGAAACGATACCATTTGGGTGATCGTTGATCGTCTCACGAAGTCAGCGCACTTTCTAGCAATCAAGGAAATGGATAAGTTCTCACAACTTGCTGCTGTCGATTTAAGGGAAGGTGTTTCTAGGCACGGGGTGCCAACCTCTATTATTTCTGATCGTGACCCACGTTTCATTTCTGATTTGTGACAGTCGATGCACACATTCGGCTCACGTCTCGACATGAGTACTGCTTATCACCCACAGACGGATAGTCAAAGTGAACGAACCATCCAGACACTTGAAGACATGCTGCGAGCGTGTGTGATTGATTTCGGCAAGGGTTGGGAGAAACACTTGCCTTTGATAGAGTTTTCTTATAACAATAGTTACCATTCCAGCATTCAGGCAGCTCCGTTCGAAGCATTGTACGGATGGAAATGCCGTTCTCCACTCTGTTGGGCTGAGGTGGGTGACAGCCAGATCACAGGTCCGGAACTTGTACTTGAAACTTCAGAAAAGATTTTTCAGATCAGGGATCGTATGGCGGCAGCACGTGACCATCAGAAAAGCTACGCAGACAAGCATAGGAAACCCCTGGAGTTCGCTGTAGGCGATCGTGTTATGTTGAAAGTCTCACCCTGGAAGGGTGTGGTGCGCTTTGGGAAGCGCGGGAAGCTTAATCCTCGTTATGTAGGGCCTTTCAAAATTCTGGAACGGATCGGTAAAGTGGCCTACGAGCTCGAGTTACCTGCTGAGTTGGGTAATATTCATGATGTCTTCCACGTGTCGCAACTAAAGAAGTGTTTGTCTGATGAAACACTTGTGGCACCATTTTAAGAGCTGAAAATGGACGACAAATTGCAATTTGTCGAAGAACCCATCGAAATTATAGATCGGGTAGTCAAGGTCCGTAAGCATAGTCGAATTTCGATTGTGAGAGTTCGTTGGAACTCAAGACGTGGACCGGAGTTCACGTGGGAACGCGAAGATCAAATGAAGCACAAGTATCCTCGTCTATTCCCAACTGACCAATCTAATCCTGTTACAACTGGTGAATTTCAGGATGAAATTCCCTTTCAAGTTGGGGATGATGTGGCACCTGGGAAAAATCCATAGTCATCCTGACCTAACTACATGTTGCTTTGGATTGCTAATCAAATTTCGGGATGAAATTTCTTTCAAGTTAGGGATGATGTGACAACCTGAGATTTCGAGGTCTTTTTCTTTATGTATCACTTGTCTCGCAATCCTGTTTTGACAATTGGTTTTATGTTATGTAATTGTTTGAAAGTTTAGAGTATTATGATGATTAGTTGATTTAAATGTGTAATGTTAATGGTTATTGAGTAATGAAAGCAAATTACAAAGAACCCCTTATGACGAAGATGGATTCTTCGCCACAACTCCTCAGCCACAAGTCTGTTCGACGAAGAATGAGTCTTCGTCGCCACCCATTTCGACGAAGAATGGACTTTGTCGTTGTTCGTCAAAAGGGAGTTCGACCCAGTTATGACTCCGCCCTATTTACATTATATTTGCGCATATTTGTACAAGAGGTTATTATTATCAAAACCCTACTTTTCTCCCCTCCCTCTCGTCGGCTGTTAATAATTTTGAAGTCTTTGTGCATCGATCAAACCAATCTATTCAATCCCACGGTTAGTATTCATCATTCTTAGTACTACGATATTGATGTTGTGATTGTATGTGAAACAGGGTTCATCTATAGGCGAATGATTATGGTGCTCGTTCATGTTGGTTTTAGTGGTTAGAAACTTGTAGTCGATGATTGTATATACGTAATCCTAGTTTCGTAATCAACTGATGTATTGCTTGATTAACAGTGATGATTGTAAGATAAGTTGTTAACTAGATTTATGTAATTATGTATGGTGAAACTGTATGTTTCGGATAAATTGTTAAACGGTGAATGATTGTCATAATTATTCGTCACAACCATTCTTGACGAAGAATGAGACCTTCGCCAAACAGGGGACTTCGCCGTGTAGGCAATGGTCTGAACAGTGAACGAGTTATGTTGTTTATGATATTGACACTGGTGTGTGTTGCATGGTTATAATATTAACTGGAAATGAAGGTCTTGACACGACTAATGTGAACAACAAATTCATCTGTTGAATGTTATTATGTGGTATGCACATGAGTTGTGGACTTGTGTGGGATTGAGTAACTATTATGTGAAATATGATGATCTTTACTGTGAAAATGAGCTGTGAAAGTGTGTGACTTAATTTATTATGTAACTGATTTCATTGCTAACAACGGTAGGGTTGTTTAACTAACTGGAACGGGTAACTTATTATACCGAGCAAATCTAAGGTGAGTTCACTGCTCTTTTTCAAGCATGCGTCCCGGGGAGGGACATTTGGTAGGTATTCCGGGAAGGAATACTGGGTTATTGGGTTTGACTGGAATGTTAAACTTGGGATGTTGGTTAATACACTCATATCTATCATTAAGTCCCATCATATACCGAATTGGTTGCCGGGGAGGCAACGAGGTTATTAGTTGATAGCGCTATTAGGTTTGGGACCCTCACACCGTACCGGGGAGGATGGTCGTGAACTAATTACCTTAACCACTCGACCAATGTTTGATAGAGCATTAGGGAAGGGCAAATAATCTGAAGCCATCTGCGGTAATCGAGTTATTAACAACATCGAATCTCTGAAATGTTTTAAACTCCTATCTGGTAACTAAACGTGTTAACAAACTTTGAACTCACCAGCGTCGTCTGACACACTTGTGTTAGTGCATGTGTCTGTCGACTTCATCTTGTATCGAGTCTTATATGTTTATAGATAGATCAGGACACGTGTTACGAGAAAAATGTCAAATATAGGTTGAGATGTGATTTCAAACGAAATTACATAATGTAATTCCGCTTGAAATGATCAAGACAGATTCAAACGAAATTAGTAATCTCGTTTGAATGTGATTCCGTTTGAGGCTGGTTCAAGCGGAATTAGAAGTCTATATATAGGTGCGTCTGATTTCGTTTGAAGTAGTTCTGTAATTCCGGTTTGAGCCACGAAGTGCTGCCGAAGTGTCATCTCGTTGTAAATCGTTGTTAAATCAATATTACGACAGTTTAAAGTGTATGTCTTGCTGAATTGACCTTAGTACGACTGTTTCCGCCTTTCGTACTGAGCATAAACTCTTCTGATCGACTCATTCGGGTCTGAAAACGATCCTACAAGTGGTATCAGAGCTCAGGAGGAAGAGTTCATACCAATTCAGCTGCAATTTCTGATTTCTACACCTTCTTTTTCAAAATTAACAACTTTTCACGGTCAAAATGACTTGAGTTTCTCACATATTGTGCGCAACTGTGTTTTAACAAATCCTTGAGAAAATTGGACCTTAATTCGTTCTAAAACTGGTAAAACTTGTAATTTCGTTTGAAATTCAGCTTGAGATGATGATGTCAGCAGCATTTCATACGGAATTAGCTGTTTAATTCCGCTTGAAACCAGTATTCCGTTTGAAAAGAGTGGTTAATTTCGTTTGAAATTGGCTAATTCCGCTTTAAAGTCATAATTCCGTTTGAGTTGGTTCATGCGGTATTAGTAATCTCGCTTGAAAGTCCTTATTTGGTTTGAAAGTGTGTTTCCTCAAACGAAATTAGGGTAATTTCATTTCAAAGTGAATCCCGTTTGAACTGGGTAATTCCGTTTGATAGGAATCTCGTTTGAAAGATAATTCCATTTGAACAGGACTGTTTGGAGAATTTCTTGAAAACCGAATCATGGAAGAAGAATTTTACAACGCATTTGCTACTCCGGTTACCCCTATTACTCTTGCACAGAACACAATGTTGGAAAATGAAACAGGGACTATGCAAAAACCGCCTAAGCTCATGAACATTGAGGAGTATAAAGGTTGGGAAGGACGTTTCAAAAACTGGGTTCAAGCAAATTATTTGGATGCTTGGGAATGTGTTGAAACGAAATATGTTAGACCATTGAATGATGACGAAGAGGAGATTGCAATTAAAGATATGAGTGCTGATGATAAAAAGAAATACAAAAATGAAAAAATGATGTTAAGTCTACTACAACAAGCTGTGAAAGAAGATATCTTGGTGTTATTGCAACATAATGGGAGTGCTTATTCGATTTGGAAAGCTTTAAAATCGAAGTTTAATGGAAGCCAAGAGATGGTCAAGAACAAAAAATGGCTTTTGAAGAAAGAGTTTGATCTATTTCGTGGTTTGAAAAATGAGAGCGCAAAACAGATCATAGAAAGATATTGCAATCTATTAGCAAATATGAAGAGATTGAGCATCACCAAAGATAATGAAGAGTTGATTGAAAAGCTAGCTGATGCATTGCCACATGAGACTTGGGGCACATATCTCATGATGTTAAGGAACAAGAAAGGGTTTAGCAGTCTGACTTTGAGCAAGTTCATTGAGAAACTTGAAGCTCAGGAAATGGAACAAAGGAAGATCTCGAGAATGAAAGATTTTGACGGTGAACAAGATATTGGTCTTTATTACAAAGGTGGTGTCAGTGATAAACCCACCAACATGTCACCGAAGGTTGAAACGGCTTTCAATGCAAAAAGTTCATCGGAAGGTTCTTCTAAAGGGTCAAATAGTAAAACAAGTTTTTCATCATATTCGTCATTTGATTCAAACTTGATAGCAACTAAGAATGGCAAGAAGCTTCAATGCAATATTGTATTGAATCTTGAGAATGATCAGGATTATTCTGAAGAAATTGCGAAAAGTCACATGTCTTTGTTGGGAACTGTTTTGGAGTCTTATGGAAGTTTAGTTGCAGGAAGGATCGGGAATCCAATGTTGACAAAAGAGGATTACGATCAGATTGATGCTGAGGAGATGGAGTTAATGGATCTTAAGTGGTGTTTGGCAAGTGTGTTGAGGAGAGCTGAGAAGTTTAAACAGATAACAGGAAGAGATGATTTCCGTGATGCATGTGTTTCTAATTTAGGTTTTGATAAATCTAAAGTTACTTGTTTTCGTTGCAGGGAAAAAGGACACTTCAAGAGGGAGTGCACTAATCGCGAAGCAAGTGGAGCTCAAAATCCATTTAACAACAATGATTACTATCGGAAATCGATCTATCATCAAGTTGCTCAACAACAACAAGAACCACAAGTGGCACATGGTAGGAAAGTAATCGAGGAATCTTCAAAGAGAGCATGTTTGGTGAATCAAGATGATCAAAAATCTTCAACAAGTTTCAGTTGGGACAAATATATTTCTGCTGACAACAAAGCATGTCTGATCAGTCAAGATGATCAAAAATCTTCAACAAGTTTCAGTTGGGACAAATATATTTCTGCTGACAACAAAGCATGTCTGATAAGTCAAGATGATGAAAAGTTACCAGAAGGCTTTAGTTGGGAAAATTTCAGTTGGGATAATTACTGTCCAGATAAAGATATTTTAAAAGCAAAAGCTTTTGTTGCTCGTATTGAAGAAGATAGTGATGATGATACTGAGTATTATGCGAAAAGAATGGCAGCTCATTTGAAAATGATGGAAGAAAGTGATAGTGAAGATAAAAAAGCTAAAAAGAAAAAGAAAAAGGTCAAAACACCAGTCAGCAGTGATGATGAAGAAGTTCCTGTGATAAAGAGAAAGGTAAAGGAAGTTCCAAAGTTCAAAGTTGATGAAGAAGTTTACGCAAGAAAAATTCCTGTGAATTGTGAAACCTGTGAGACTATGAAAAAGAAAAACAGCGAATTGATTAACAATATGAACAGGTTGAAGGAATCACATGATGTTCTGAATAAATCCATGAATCAATACAATCAGTCAAGTGATGAACAAGCAACAGCCATGAAAACACTTCAGGGAGCTTTCATGACAAAGCAGAAAGTTGTGAACAACTATATTGAGAAGTGTGCTGTTTTGGAACAAAAACTAGAAACACAAAGAATTGAAACTGAAAGAGTAAATCGTTTGTTAAAAAGTTACTCATGTACTTCTTATGTCATTGACAGGATTTATCCAACTGTTGAAGGCATGAAGGCATTTGATGATGATGAAGTAACTGAAGAACAGAAAGTACCTGAAGAAAAGACTTCTAAAAAGAAAAAAGAAAAGAAGAAGGATACTGAAGTAAAAGATTCTGGTAAGAAAAAAGGTTTCAGTTACAACCAGTGTCCACCCCCGCTTGAAAATGGATATTCTCTGAGAAATCCAAATTCAGAAAGAGTCGAAAAGGCAACAAACTTACAGTGGGAGTCGGAGTCTTCAGTTAAATTGCCAGAAAATATTGATGTTACTTTTACATCGTCTGACACTGATCAACAATCTCAATTGATGAAGAAAGTGGTGGATCATGTGTTAGATAATGATGAAACTGAGGAGTCAAAGTCGGAGTATATGTCAGAGTCAAAGTCTGAGTCCAGCACTCCGAGTCAAACCATCAAACAGGGCAAAAGAGTTTATAATAAAGAATTTCTTCTATCAAAATCTAAATTGAATGACGAAACATTCAAAGTTGCATATACATTGAATGATTCCGACAAATTATATTCTGATGAGGAATTTCCAATAAGAGGTGTTAAACCAGAAATGATAAAAAAGGTTTTCAAACTAACAGAAATTAATATTTCTGAAATAAAAGATGTAAATCTTAATGATAAACCTAAAAGGTACACCTCAAGAGTTCAACAAAGAGAAAACAAGAAAAATGGTTACAGTTCTGGTTCTAGTTATCGAAAGAAACCAAACCATAATGGTAATTTCAAAAAGAAAGGTTTAGGTTTTATTCCACCAGAAAATCATAAAAATGAAAAATATGTTCGAGATTTTAAATCAAAAATGATATTTGTTTCAGGTACATCTTCTGAAGAAGAAAAAGAAAAATTATTCAGAAAATAGTCGAACAGAGATTTCCTTGCGAAGAAGCAAGAAGAGATGCAGACTGTTGATCAGAAGAAGGAAACTCGAACCTGTTTCAAATGTGGAAAAAGTGGTCATATTGCCATGAAATGTTCACAGGAAAATCAAACTAAACAGGGAGTTTCTAAACTGAAAGATAAAAAGGTTGAGTTTGAACCACCAATTGAGAGAACTAAACTTTTCAAAGATTCAAAGTTTGAAATTGGTGAATGTTCAAAGAGGTTTTACAAGAAAAGTGCAAATCTTGACAACCAAAAATGGGTTGTTAAGAAATCTGATGATGGGTCTAGCAATGATTCTGATTCATTAAAATCAGAGGAGCTAACTTCGGGTGATGAATCTGATTCCACAAAATCAGATGAGCCACAGGTTATGGAAAAAGGTGAAAAATCAGTGCCGATAGTGGATGATGTGAATTTTCCACCACTTCGGGCTGAAAATTTTAAGAAGAAAATTGGTAAAGTGGAGATTTCAAATCAATTTTATTCTGATAAAAAGGTTTTAGATGTTGAAAAGGTCTTTAACTCCAAAGTGCATCATATTTTTGGTAAAATGGTTGACAGGAAAGTCAAAGGAGTTAAAGAATTTTATGAGAAGAAAATGAGGAAACCAGGTAAGGGTGTTTCATCTCAGGTTTGTGACTGGGATGGAACATATTATGATCAGTAAAACCCTGGACTTGCCGGAGCTCCCAGGTTGGTAAGAGTGGAGCAGGAATCGGCATCTTTCTTGAGAAATTCACGAAAGTGATTTCGACCTACAAGTGATTGTAGAAGAGCTTTAACATACAAGTGGTAAATCAGGGACATTAAGTTGTATCTGATTTTCTACAAGTGGTGTTGGTTGTTTGAATTTAAACTGTTATATTTTTCAAGAGGTTGAAAATGAACAAAGTGATGAATTGATCCCCTAACCTACAAGTGGTTTTATGAAATCAACAAAACTTATTTTCCGGAAAAACCATTTGATTAAACAAACTTAAGTGTTTTGAAATCACAATGGGAAAATAGTTTGTTGTAAGGGGGAGTTCTGATTGTTTATGCCAAGTGGATGGCGAATTGAAGTGATATGATATCATTTGTCATTTTACTTGTACAGTTTGTTTTCAAATTTCTTTTAAATGTGTTTGAATTTTAGGGGGAGTAAGAATTTCAGAAAATCCAAAAACATTTGAAAATTTGAAAAAGTCAAAAACATGATAAAAGCAAAAACGAGTTTTGTTGTAAAAAAAAGAGGAAATGATAGTACATCAGTGGACGATCACAACATGCTAAAGAATTGGAAAGTCAAAAATGTGATAAACGGTCTCACTGATGATGTGCCAGTAGGTTTTTGCACATTTAGTAGATTGTGACGAGATATAAACCTAAATTTCAAACTTGCTTATATCGTGGGGAACATCTCTCGGATATATGGGTAACCCTCGAAATCTTGTTTGAAAGGTCCCTCTTTCTGAGATACTAGGTCTTTATACTCAGTGATATCTGGGGTATTATCCCGGGACTTCTGATTTTGCGGAAGCAATGGCCTAGTCCTCGTATAATACTTTTCGCTTGCTTGAAATATAGCATCGCCCTTAGCATAAAAAATGATGAAACATTGAAAAATGCTAATCATGTGCTGTTGAACAAAAGATCCTCTAAAGGGGACACACCAAAAGTCGAAGCTGTCATCTCTCTGCTGAACGAAAGTTCTGACCTGAGCTCTCACGGTCCTCGCAATTTAACCCTTTACAGATATCATCTGTGGTATACTCACCTGTAAGACTGAATATTGGGATCTGGATACGGGAGTATATTCTGAGGTAGGACACATGAATAAGTTTAAGTTCTTAAAACATTAATCTCGTATCTCGAAACAGTTGAACTTTGTGTGAAAATTTAAGTGGATCAGTATACTGACAATCTAAGTGAATCGTTTAGAACTTAAAATGTTTAAAGCTTAACGGTGTTGGTGATTTGTCTCAAAAACTGATATGATCCTCTTAACACAAGCTCACAAAAATATTGTCTGTAAATATTTCTTTATTGCATTTTCATTATATTTCAAAAATCCAAAAAGATTTTAAGTGTGTTTTAGCATAAATTTTGAAAAATTCAAAAAGATTTTCGACAACTGATGTTGGAGAGCTGATTTTCAAAATTCCAAGTGCTAAACATGATGAGCAAAAGGTTTGGGAGAGTCTGTGTTTAAATGAGAATAGTTTGTGTATATTTGTCTACAAGTGGTCATCTGTAGCTTTTAAAGTGTTATATCGTTCTAAAAACATTTCTGCAAGTGGTAAATAGAGAATAAATTTGTCAAATGTTAAATTTGTGAAATTTATTTTTGGGTATAGATTTGTGCAGGAAAAGATAGAGCCAGCAACAGATCTTGGGATAAATGGTCAAATGGCCAGGTTTCGATTCAGAGCAAGATGTGAGCCAGGTTACGATCTTGAACCTGTGGAAGCCAGTTTGCGATCTCAGTTTATCGAAAGGGGGAATCTGAATGACAAAGAGCCAGGTTCTGATTCTGAGAGTCTGTTGGTGCTGATAGAAAAGAAGAGAGAGAATTGAAAATGTTTTACAGTGTCAGATACTTCAAATGAAAAGCCCGAAGACAGATAAAGACTGAAGAATTTGAAGACTCGACACTTAAGACTCGTCAACATTCGAGGGGGAGTCTGTTAGTGCATGCGTCTGTCGACTTCATCTTGTATCGAGTCTTATATGTTTATTGATAGATCAGGACACGTGTTACGAGAAAAATGTCAAATATAGGTTGAGATGTGATTTCAAACGAAATTACATAATGTAATTCCGCTTGAAATGATCAAGACAGATTCAAACGAAATTAGTAATCTCGTTTGAATGTGATTCCGTTTGAGGCTGGTTCAAGCGGAATTAGAAGTCTATATATAGGTGCGTCTGATTTCGTTTGAAGTAGTTCTGTAATTACGGTTTGAGCCACGAAGTGCTGCCGAAGTGTCATCTCATTGTAAATCATTGTTAAATCAATATTACGACAGTTTAAAGTGTATGTCTTGCTGAATTGACCTTAGTACGACTGTTTCCGCCTTTCATACTAAGCATAAACTCTTCTGATCGACTCATTCGGGTCTGAAAACGATCCTACAACTTGTCTGCATGCTTGCAGGTCGTTAGATTCATGGATGGAACTTGCTATCTGGGAGTGCTGGAGTGGTCATGGGTCGTAGCTCTTGGATACATGTTCATTGGTTTTGACCATATGTTTTGGAATTCTTGAATAACTATTTACATTATGCTTCCGCTGTACGTATTTGTCTTAAGTTGTGGTTTGGAATTACTTTATGAAATAAATGGAAACTTTTATTTATTACCATGTTATAGTTCAATGTGATTGGTGGCTGGAAACTTTTATTTGATAGAGTCACAGGGCAACATTCCTCTAGACTTTCATGATTTATGTTTTGTGGTGTCTTTTGTCTTGCTACTCGAATTTGAGGAACCTTTTAGCATGAGTTGGGAGGAGCTGAGACAAACATGCAAATTGTATTGTTATTATGGGTGCACACATAATAATAATGTGGGGTGCATGTGTCACACCCCGATTTCCACGAGTCACCGGTGGGCCCGGTGGGGGAGTATCGTGACGTGGTTGGCAACGTAATAGTCAAACAACACAATATTTAATATGCACAGCGGAAGCAAATTTAAAAAGATATAATACATCCGAATTTAATATTGTAATATCAAATGTCACAATATTCGGAAGTTTATCCACAGTAGGATCGATAACAAAATGGAAACAATAGTTCAACAGACTTCAGGCATCCTAAGCTTGCGAGACTTTTTATTGATGCTAAGGAGACAATCCAGCCAATTTCGTTTAGTACCTGCATTCAGTCTTTTTGGGAAAATACGTCAGTTTACACTGGTAAATACAATCAACTGACTCATTTTGAAAAATGATTTAAAATTGGTTTGGATGCACATGGCATAAACATTTTTATAACTTGGGAGAATTATTTAATATTATAATCTTGTGAACGAATTACATGTTACTTGTGCGTTCAGTAGCCCGGATCTTGTCCGGGTTAAAGATCAATAGACACACCACATCATAGAGTTATACACTGACAGGTGTACGCCTACACCCCGTGCTCAGGTCGTGGCCATCTCGTAAGATGATGCCAAGGATATCCGTGACATGGTCATTAACCCCCCAAAGGCTTTAAGTAAACAAGACTGTTTAAACAAGCCGATCAAATTAGTCAACTACCCACTCAACTGTGGAGATTTGATGCTCGATCAAGCGGTATGCTATATACCCTAACCCAAGCCCGTATAGGGAAAATAAGTTAAAAGTATTTACCTGAGCAAAGTATAATTCACAATAAGCAAATTGCACGTAGCTTTTACTGGTACTCCTAATCTGGAATGAGGGTTTTATAATAACCTATTAGAATCCTAACGGGTCTTTAATTAAGCTTAAGCTTAGACCGGCTAGTTTCAAAGATACGGTTCGTACGCACGATTAAGCGAAGACCGGATAGAATGTGATTTAGACCCGACAAGTTTAGAGACTTGTTTAATATGGGTTTATTATTCACATTCTGGATTTTGAGATAAAACCGATAAGGTTTGACCCGTTTCGGCTAATTTATGTAAACTTGTTACATAAACCGAACCGTACGCGTAATAAGCGTGACGGGTATTCATGAGAGCTATAGACAGGTTTCCTAAGTTAATTATGTCTCAAATATGTTGTGACATCAGTAGGATGTCTTTCATTATGCCCGAAACGTATTTAAACACAAACTAGGCCCCGTAGGGGTAGTTTGGTCATTTAAAAGTTTATAAAAGAGTTTTAATGCTAACCTGAGTTACAGGTCTGATGTAATCAGCAAATATACTCAATTTACTAAGTTATATCAGTAGGGTAAAGTATATATGTGAAATTTATCAAACATAACCAAACTACGCCCCGTAGGGGTATTTTGGTAATTTCACATAAGCCAAAAAGCTCAAAACTGAAGTCTGAGTTTATCAACCTTTGCTTACTGTTAAAATATCATAATTTACCTCAAATATCAGTAGGTATCAACCCGGGTATGTTCAATATAGTTTTAATACATACTATGCGTTAAAAACGCTTAATAAGGCGATTAAAGGCCATTTCCGGGTTCGATACTTAAATCTGATATTTTTATATTTCCAGAAGGCTTAAAATAATTTATTTATCATAACTAATCACTAGCAAAAGGTTTGGAGTCGTTTTGATATGTAAAACTCATTTTATGGCCCGTAAGGGCAAAACCGACATTTACCGAATTAAGCCTACGACTATGAGTTATGCTCAGCCTAAAATTAATTAAAAATCCTAAAATAATATATTATATCAGTGGGTAAAGAGTTTGATACCAAAAAGTATGTTTAACTAGGCTATACGCTAATTACGCCATTTAATTAACATAAAGCTTTCATTTTGCGCTAATGAGCATAACTCTCAATCTACACCTCAAACTGATGTCAAACTTTGCATACAAGTTTATATATCAGTAAATTACGTTTCTACTCTTTTACATTTCCAAAAATCATGTTTTAAGGTAATAAGGGCATAATGGTCAACATATGAGCAATTAACGGAATCATGCGTATTAATTGGATAACTAATGATCCGAGGTGTATAATCACAGAGGGTTATACTAGCATGTAACCTGGTCCAAATAAAGCTCTAAGGCATTTCTAAAACATGCTTAAACGGGTCAGAACTGAAAGTCAAAGTGAAAGTCAAACTATGTGACTTTCGGTTCCGAACCGGGTCTAAACAGGAAATTGTCGGGTTGAACATGTTTAGACATGTTCTTACACTTATTACCAAGTTATATTAATGATCAAACAGGTTATATGTGTCCTACATTGCTAATCATGCATAAATTGCAATTTAAACTTTCCGTTGACTTTTTAATTACACGTTTGACCCGACATTAGACCTAGTTAGAGTGGGAATCAGGGGAAACCCTTTTGAGGTTTTATTACCCACATAATTACCAACTTATAACTACTTTTGATTTGACTAATCACTGGACCATTAGTGATTAATCTTAAAGTCAACCGTTAATTACGACGGTTTGACTTTTAAGCTAAAACTTAATTAAGAAAGGTTAAGACAACTTACAAAGGTCCTATGCACGAATTATGAACACTTGAGAGCAGACTTGAGCTCCAGAAATGATCAGATTGCTTGAATGAAGGTGTGAAGACTTGTTGCAAGTTCATGGGCTTTATATAGCATTTTAGTCACCACAATTTGTTGACAAATGGTTCTACTAGTGCCCACAACTGATCAACACTTGTTACTAGTGCTTAGGGGGTGTCTAGGGGTCAAGAGAAAAGTGGAAAATCAGATAAGATCGATCAGATTGCACTTCAGCAGGCAAAACCCAAAGAATTCGGAGCTGGGCACCCCTCGCGTGACGCCACCCCCCCCCTCGCGTCGCGCTAGGCCTAGTCTGATCAGAACTTTTGATTTTTGCGATTTGATCCTTGGCTCTTCAAAATTCGATTAGGCACTTGTTTCAAACCCTCATAATTGATCTATAAGGGCTTTAAAACATATACCCACTTTGTTAAGTCCCCGGGTAACTTTATTGTTACCCGAAAAGTCCTAACTTTCAACGTTTACGCTTTAACCCTTCGCACACGAATTTGATCATAACTTTCTCATATGATTACGAAACTTTATGAAATTTATATCGTGCATTCTAGTGATCATAATTTATAGTTACAAAGCTTCGGGTTTGTCAAAAGGTCACTCAGAGGTATAACTTAAACATGTTGACACATTTAGCCCCTGTAGTTTGTAATCTCTCACTTTTAGCTTCGTATGATCCATGATTTATTTGTTTGACGTTATAAAAATCATGTAGGGTAAATGTACAATACATTTATTCACTGTTGACACTCTGAATACGTATATCCACATACTTTCCATGTTTGTCAACTTTAGTCCTTCTATAATATTTCTTTCACACGTTTAAACATTTGACACGTGTCTACACATTATAGGACGTGAATTTTCGAGGTGTTACATCCTCACCCCCTTAAAATAAATCTCGACCTGAGATTTACTTAAACAAGTAAGGGTACTTTTCTTTCATCGTGGATTCAACCTCCCACGTGTTTTCAGGACCTCTACGGGCATCCCATTTGACCTTTACAATAGGTACATGCTTCCTTCGAAGCTTCTTTACCTGTCGATCTTCAATCGACAAAGGTTTTTCCACAAATTTTAAGCTCTCATCTATATGCACATCTGTATGTGGTATTACCAGTGATTCATCAGCGAAGCACTTCTTCAGATTGCAGATGTGGAACACATTGTGAATTCCACTGAGCTCTTCCGGTAAGTTTAACTTATAGGCAACTGACCCGACACGTTCAATAACCTCGAAAGGTCCTGTGTATCTCGGGCTTAGCTTGCCTTTCTTACCAAATCGCATCACCCCCTTCCAGGGTGATACTTTAAGTACGACTTTGTCACCTACTTCAAAGTTGAAAGCTTTACGCTTTGGATCAGCGTAGCTCTTCTGCCTATCTCGGGCAGCTTTGAGACGGTCACAAATCTGGACAATCTTGGCCGTCGCCTCGAACACTATCTCTGGTCCTGATAATTGGACATCTCCAACTTCCGCCCAACACACAGGCGATCTACACTTCCTACCATATAATGCCTCAAAAGGCGCAGCCTTTATGCTGGTATGGTAGCTATTGTTGTAGCAGAATTCGATTAATGGTAGGTTCTTATCCCAACTACCACCCAAATCTATCGCACATGCACGTAGCATGTCTTCCAACGTTTGAATAGTACGCTCACTCTGACCGTCAGTCTGAGGATGGTAAGCCGTACTAAAGTTCAAACGCGTGCCCAAAGATTGTTGGAGCTCTTCCAAAAATGTGACGTGTATCTAGTATCTCTGTCAGAGATAATAGACACAGGTATGCCATGTAAGGCTACAATCTTATCAACGTATAACTGGGCTAACATGTCGGAGCTATAAGTCTCCTTGATGGGTAAGAAATGTGCTGACTTAGTCAGTCTATCAACTATAACCCATATCGTATCATTTCCTTTCCTTGTCTTGGGTAACTTGGTAATAAAATCCATAGTTACCATTTCCCACTTCCACGTAGGAAGTTCAGGCTGTTGTAGCAAGCCTGACGGCTTTTGATGCTCGGCTTTGACTTGCGCACATGTCAAGCATTTAGCTACATAAGTGGCTACCGACTTTTTCAAGCCTATCCACCAGTAATTTGCCTTTAGATCCTGGTACATCTTATCAGCTCCAGGATGAACGGAATATTTGGAACTATGGGCTTCCTGAAGGATGACATCTCAAAGTCCTCCATAAATTGGAACCCATATTCGTCCATTTAATCTTAGAATTCTGTCCTTGCTAAGAGTTAACTGCTCCTCAGTTACTCCTAACTTTTCATTAGGATAGTTAGCTTCCAACATAGCTTCCTTCTGTGCAGCTAACAACCTTTCAATCAAACTGTTCTTTATCTCCATGCGCTTGGCATTGATTCGGATGGGTTTCACCCTTTCCTTTCTGCTCAAGGCGTCAGCGACTACATTCGCTTTGCCGGGATGATACTTGATTTCACAATCATAATCATTCAAGGTCTCCATCCAACGGCGTTGCCTCATGTTTAATTCCTTCTAGTTAAACAGATGCTGGAGGCTCTTGTGATCAGAATAGATCACAAACTTGATTCCATATAGGTAATGCCTCCTCAGTTTTAGTGCGAATACAACGGCACCCAATTCCAAGTCGTGGGTGGTGTAATTCTTTTCATGCACCTTTAACTGTCGTGATGCATAGGCAATAACCTTGCCTTTCTGCATAAGAACACACCCCATGCCGGTGTGTGAAGCATCGCAGTAAACTACGAATTCTTCAGTGCCTTCAGGTAATGTCAGCACAGGAGCGTTGCTCAACTTCTGTTTCAAAACATCAAAGGACTCTTGCTGCTTAGGGCCCCAAATGAACTTTACTTTCTTCTTGGTCAAGGAAGTTAGGGGTGCAGCAATCCTTGAAAATTTTTCAATGAAACGCCTGTAATATCCTGCCAATCCCAGGAAGCTACGAATCTCCGTAGGCGTCTTTGGCTCTTGCCAATTCATTACAGCTTCAACTTTAGCGGGATCCACCTGGATACCACGCTCACTGACCACATGTCCAAGAAATTGGACTTCTCGTAGCAAAAATTCACACTTAGAGAATTTGGCATAGAGTTTCTCTTGATGTAAAAGTTTGAGAATACATCGAAGATGTTTCTCATGATTAGCTTGGCTCTTAGAGTAAATGAGAATGTCGTCAATGAAGACGATGACGAATTTATCTAAGTGTGGCTTGCAAACGCGATTTATGAGATCCATGAATGCGGCCGGTGCATTGGTGAGCCCAAAAGGCATCACTAGGAACTCGTAATGACCATAACGAGTCCTAAATGCAGTTTTATGCACGTCTTCATCTCTAACCTTCAGTTGATGGTAGCCTGACCTCAAATCAATCTTCGAGAAATAACTGGCCCCTTGTAACTGATCGAACAAATCGTCGATCCTAGGCAAAGGATATCTATTCTTTATCGTGACCTTATTAAGCTCACGATAGTCGATGCACAGACGCATCGATCCATCCTTCTTCTTGACAAACAGGACTGGCGCTCCCCAAGGAGACGAGCTAGGTTTAATGAAACCCTTGGCTAGTAATTCATCTAGCTGTGTCCTCAATTCTTTCATCTCTGTGGGCGCCAACCTATAAGGTGCTCTAGCAACTGGTGCTGCTCCGGGGATGATATCAATCCTGAATTCCACTTGCCTATCTGGTGGCAAACCAGGTAGTTCTTCCGGAAAAACTTCTGGGAATTCAGAGATGACAGGGATGTCTTCTATCTTCGGTTTAGGCTCATCAATAATCACTTGTGCCATGTAGATGACACAACCCCTCTTTAAACATTTTGAAGCCTTGAGCATAGTCACTTGCTCAGGCAGCCCATACTGGGTATCTCCCCGAATGGTAAGTGGTTCACCAGACGGAGTCTTTATTACCACTTGCTTCATGTTACAAACAATTTGGGCCTGGTTATGAGATAACCAGTCCATACCCAGAACTATGTCAAAACCGGCCAACTTAAAGGGAAGTAGAGACAGAGGAAAAGAATGGTTCTTAATGGATATAACACATCCATCTAACACAGTTGAGACGGTTTCTATGGTACCATTTGCTAACTCTACCTCATAGTTTACGCTTAAGGTTTTGACAGGTAAATTCAACAATTTACAAAACTTATGATCTACGAAAGACTTATCTGCGCCTGAATCAAAAAGTACTCTTGCAAAGACATCATTTACAAGGAAAGTACCTGTTATGACATTATCGTCTTGCACAGCCTCTTTCGCGTCCATTCTGAAGACTCTGGCATTAGTCTTCTTGGCCTCTTCAGGCTTCTTGTTGTATTTAGGGCAGTTGGTCTTAATGTGCCCCTTTTCATTGCAACGGTAGCACGTTGCGTCTTTAATCTTCTTGCAATCCAAGGTTTTGTGATCCGTGGACTTGCAACTACCACAAGCGTAGGTTTTTGACTGAGTCTGCGAGTTCGACTCAAGTCTGCACTTTCCATAGTGCTGCTTCTTGCAAATCTTGCATTTGGGCTTCTCACCAGACTGATGCCCATCTTTCCTTGACTCAGATCCTTTCTTGTTGTCACCGCTCCCACGGTGCTTCTTTCTCGACCTTCGTGAACCATCATCTTCACGCTTTCTCTTCTCAGCCACCTTATTCCTCAGCGATCTCTGCCTGACCGCATCCAGAGTGAGGGATAAGGAAATGTCAGCTACTGGTCTAAAAGTAGCTGGCCGAGAAGCTTTTACGCTTGCCTTGATCTCGGGGGCTAAACCACCGATAAAACGAGCTATTCGTTTTGGTTCCGGGGTTACCAGGTATGGAACCAACCGGGACATAGTGTTGAAGCTCGTTAGGTAAGCTTGACAGTCGAGGTTTGTCATCACCAAGGATAGAAAATCAGAATCTATCTTCTCCACCTCATGTTGAGGGCAGTAATTTTCCCTGATAAGGGCAACAAATTGATCCCACGACATATTGTACAATGGGATATTCCCGGTGGCTTGAATCAGAGATCTCCACCATGCTAAAGCTTCACCCTTAAAAGACTGCGACACAAACTTGACCACGTCTTTCTCAGCGCATCCGCTGATGTCCACAACCGTATCCATCTCATCCAGCCAGGTCATACAGTCAATGGCCCCTTTCTCCCCAGTGAAATCCCGGGGTTTGCAAGATACAAAATACTTTTAGGAGCAACCCTTATTATGGGTTTGTTTCGGCACGACTATCAAAGAGGGTACACTGTGGTGGTTTGTGGACTGACGATCGTCATCCACTTTCTTGGGTTCCTCCTTCTTGGAGGGAGGCTTGCTGTGAGCTTCTGATTGAGCTTTAGGCTTTTAGCGCGGTATAGATAGGGTCCTACTCCGAGTCCCACTATACTCTTCGTACTGTCGCTCCAAGGCCTGTGTGACAGCGCCGTCTACTATAGCTTTTAATTCAGCACCCGTTAAAGTAATCTGGGCGTTATCATTTTGCTCCACTGGATGGCTATTTATTTCGTCTGAGTCAGCCATTTTAATTAAACTATTGCAGAAAACAAGGACAGTATTTTATTTGGGAGTTTATTATGGAATTACCCCTTAGGGTAATTCGTTAACCATGGTAAACAGAGACCATATTTGGTTAATTCATTAATCATATTTATTTAGGATTTCTATAATAATTTATCCTAATTATAAAACAATAACAGTTTTATTTGTAGCACAAAAGGCCTAGTCACATGGACAATTTAATTTATAAGTTATGATTTCAGAGAATCAAAACATGAAGGTTTGAACCTAGTTCATTACCTTTATCAGACAGGGAGTCATAGCTACCACTGTCTTTTGGCTCATATAGAAATGAGCAGGGCCCGTAGGCGTTATATTACCAACGTATGGTCAAAATATAATCATCTTAATTGATGATTTAACCCTTGATTCAGAGATCATTAAGTTGGGTTTGGAATCTTTAGAAAGATCCTTATATAATAACGTGTGTGATTTTTAAATGAATCACATCTGCCAGGAGTGTTAACATGTTTTAAGATGTTAACGGGGATTTGAATCTTTTAAACAGGTCTTACCATCTTGGCCCGGTCTTATAATTGACCCGAAGGCTAGGTTTCACTCTTAAGATTCTTAGTTAATATATAAATAGGCAGTTTATTTCAAAAGGAATGATTTTAATTTATTTATTTCATATATAAATTATCTATGAACATAAGGCAAACATGAAATTTATAAAGCAAACATTCCATTAATTATACATAGGTTACACGCTGCCCTAAACGGGTCTTTTCAATAAACAAACAGGTTACCCACGCAGGGGTCAAACAATACTCTAGTCCACGTAGGGACTTAAATAACAAACATAATAGTCCACGCAGGGACTTTAACAATGACATACCCTCATAGGGGTTTATGGAAAAATAGGCCCACGCAGGGGCTCAAAGCAAACAAACAAACATACATACCCACGTAGGGGCTTAACAACCAAATACACCCACGCAGGGGCTCAACAACAATTGGAAGGATTCAGCGATCCTTCTTGCTCTTCCCTTTGATCAAGCTCGCCAATCCTTGGAAAAACCTTTGTCTCTCCTGGCGGTCGCGGCGATTTTCTCGTTCAACCTGATCCAGCCTATGAAGAATTTCCTCCCGTTCTGGGGGAGAAAACCGAGGTGGCTGCGATTGCGCCCGTATAATAGGTCTGGGAGGTATCTGGTACCCATGTGTTGGGTAACCTACTCCCCATGGAGCTCCGTATTGTCCCTCCGGGTGAAGAGCGTTATAATTAGCCGCTACCATGTAAGGATCGGCCTCCGCGTAACCATAGTTGTGGTGAGTCGGTGGTTCAAACGGGTTGTATGCCATGGAACCCGTGTATGCTGGAATTGGGTTGTCAAAACCCATCGGCGGCGGCTGCGGTACAGCTAGATTAGAAGGTCCACCCATTTGTGGGTCCTCCTGATGTGGCGGGTAGTGGCTACCACTTGATTGACGTGGGGAACTAAAAGGGAAATCCCCTGCTCGTGACGACATGCGCGCACCGGTTCTCCTTCGCCTCGGTGGTTGCGGAGGTGCCGGCTGTACTGGCGGCGGTGGAGGCGGTGGCGTGACTGCCACGAATCTTGAATCCACAGAGGGATCCTGTTGCTGCTGCGGCTGCTGCTCGTGAGGTGACGAATGGTGGGAAGGTGTATAGTACCACTCGTGCTGATTAAACGTGGCTTGGAAACTATCTGGACCACCGTAGGGTGATCCGTGAAAGGAAGATCCGTCGGAGATCTCGATCGGGTGGTTTGGTGTACCACTTGCAGGTTCGAAGGGGTCCGTATCCTCGTCCATGTCATCCGCGTGATCGCCAGAGAAATGATCCTCTGGCCCCAGTGGGTTAAAACCCACGGGTTCTTGGATGTAGCCTACCGGATTAAACCGGCCCCTGAAAACAGGTGTGGGGTCCCCGAAAGAATGATGCGATAAGGATCGCTGTAATGGTATATACGAGGGCTGAGGGTTGTTGGGCTCGTACTCCGGTTGCGGCCCATAAGGGTTTTGGACCGGAGGTGTAGAGCTGTGGGATACCGATCGTCTGGCTGGTTCAAACAAGTTCCTCCTGTTCTGCCGAGGGTCGTCACTCTTGGTAGTAGACGGAGCTCGCATCTGTGATGGTCCTGCCTCGTTGTCGTTGGGGGCGGTGATCGGGCCCTTTCCTCGTCCTCTCCTTCGGAAGAATCTTGGAGGCATTTTGTCCTGTCAATACAATATGAGATAACAAAACAAAATATATGCAAAAATAAAGGACAAAACAAAACCAAACAAAGTGGAATTTGTCCTAGGTTATATGTCTAGACTCGAAGGTTTAGAAATGTGCAATTGTGTCACTGAGATTAAACACAAAAAGGCTAGTGTTTAATTCACTCAATGTTGGCTCTGATACCAACCTGTCACACCCCGATTTCCACGAGTCACCGGTGGGCCCGGTGGGGGAGTATCGTGACGTGGTTGGCAACGTAATAGTCAAACAACACAATATTTAATATGCACAGCGGAAGAGAATTTAAAAAGATATAATACATCCGAATTTAATATTGTAATATCAAATGTCACAATATTCGGAAGTTTATCCACAGTAGGATCGATAACAAAATGGAAACAATAGTTCAACAGACTTCAGGCATCCTAAGCTTGCAAGACTTTTTATTGATGCTAAGGAGACAATCCAACCAATTTCGTTTAGTACCTGCATTCAGTCTTTTTGGGAAAATACGTCAGTTTACACTGGTAAATACAATCAACTGACTCATTTTGAAAAATGATTTAAAATTGGTTTGGATGCACATGGCATAAACATTTTTATAACTTGGGAGAATTATTTAATATTATAATCTTGTGAACGAATTACATGTTACTTGTGCGTTCAGTAGCCCGGATCTTGTCCGGGTTAAAGATCAATAGACACACCACATCATAGAATTATACACTGACAGGTGTACGCCTACACCCCGTGCTCAGGTCGTGGCCATCTCGTAAGATGATGCCAAGGATATCCGAGACATGGTCATTAACCCCCCAAAGGCTTTAAGTAAACAAGACTGTTTAAACGAGCCGATCAAATTAGTCAACTACCCACTCAACTGTGGAGATTTGATGCTCGATCAAGCGGTATGCTATATAGCGTAACCCAAGCCCGTATAGGGAAAATAAGTTAAAAGTATTTACCTGAGCAAAGTATAATTCACAATAAGCAAATTGCACGTAGCTTTTACTGGTACTCCTAATCTGGAATCAGGGTTTTATAATAACCTATTAGAATCCTAACGGGTCTTTAATTAAGCTTAAGCTTAGACCGGCTAGTTTCAAAGATACGGTTCGTACGCACGATTAAGCGAAGACCGGATAGAATGTGATTTAGACCCGACAAGTTCAGAGACTTGTTTAATATGGGTTTATTATTCACATTCTGGATTTTGAGATAAAACCGATAAGGTTTGACCCGTTTCGGCTAATTTATGTAAACTTGTTACATAAACCGAACCGTACGCGTGTCTTTCATTAGAGCTATAGACAGGTTTCCTAAGTTAATTATGTCTCAAATATGTTGTGACATCAGTAGGATGTCTTTCATTATGCCCGAAACGTATTTAAACACAAACTAGGCCCCGTAGGGGTAGTTTGGTCATTTAAAAGTTTATAAAAGAGTTTTAATGCTAACCTGAGTTACAGATCTGATGTAATCAGCAAATATACTCAATTTACTAAGTTATACAAGTAGGGTAAAGTATATATGTGAAATTTATCAAACATAACCAAACTACGCCCCGTAGGGGTATTTTGGTAATTTCACATAAGCCGAAAAGCTCAAAACTGAAGTCTGAGTTTATCAACCTTTGCTTACTGTTAAAATATCATAATTTACCTCAAATATCAGTAGGTATCAACCCGGGTATGTTCAATATAGTTTTAATACATACTATGCGTTAAAAACGCTTAATAAGGTGATTAAAGGCCATTTCCGGGTTCGATACTTAAATCTGATATTTTTATATTTCTAGAAGGCTTAAAATAATTTATTTATCATAACTAATCAGTAGCAAAAGGTTTGGAGTCGTTTTGATATGTAAAACTCATTCTATGGCCCGTAAGGGCAAAACCGACATTTACCGAATTAAGCCTACGACTATGAGTTATGCTCAGCCTAAAATTAATTAAAAATCTTTAAAAATCCTAAAATAATATATTATATCAGTGGGTAAAGAGTTTGATACCAAAAAGTATGTTTAACTAGGCTATACGCTAATTACGCCATTTAATTAATATAAAGCTTTCATTTTGCGCTAATGAGCATAACTCTCAATCTACACCTCAAACTGATGTCAAACTTTGCATACAAGTTTATATATCAGTAAATTAAGTTTCTACTCTTTTACATTTCCAAAAATCACGTTTTAAGGTAATAAGGGCATAATGGTCAACATATGAGCAATTAACGGAATCATGCGTATTAATTGGATAACTAATGATCCGAGGTGTATAATCACAGAGGGTTATACTAGCATGTAACCTGGTCCAAATAAAGCTCTAAGGCATTTCTAAAACATGCTTAAACGGGTCAGAACTGAAAGTCAAAGTGAAAGTCAAACTATGTGACTTTCGGTTCCGAACCGGGTCTAAACAGGAAATTGTCGGGTTGAACATGTTTAGACATGTTCTTACACTTATTACCAAGTTATATTAATGATCAAATAGGTTATATGTGTCCTACATTGCTAATCATGCATAAATTGCAATTTAAACTTTCCGTTGACTTTTTAATTACACGTTTGACCCGACATTAGACCTAGTTAGAGTGGGAATCAGGGGAAACCCTTTTGAGGTTTTATTACCCACATAATTACCAACTTATAACTACTTTTGATTTGACTAATCACTGGACCATTAGTGATTAATCTTAAAGTCAACCGTTAATTACGACGGTTTGACTTTTAAGCTAAAACAAATCTAAAACTTAATTAAGAAAGGTTAAGACAACTTACAAAGGTCCTATGCACGAATTATGAACACTTGAGAGCAAACTTGAGCTCTAGAAATGATCAGATTGCTTGAATGAAGGTGTGAAGACTTGTTGCAAGTTCATGGGCTTTATATAGCATTTTAATCACCACAATTTGTTGACACATGGTTCTACTAGTGCCCACAACTGATCAACACTTGTTACTAGTGCTTAGGGGGTGTCTAGGGGTCAAGAGAAAAGTGGAAAATCGGATAAGATCGATCAGATTGCACTTCAGCAGGCAAAACCCAAAGAATTCGGAGCTGGGCACCCCTCGCGTGACGCCACCCCCCCCCCTCGCGTCGCGCTAGGCCTAGTCTGATCAGAACTTTTGATTTTTGCGATTTGATCCTTGGCTCTTCAAAATTCGATTAGGCACTTGTTTCTTGCATTCTAAACCCTCATAATTGATCTATAAGGGCTTTAAAATATATACCCACTTTGTTAAGTCCCCGGGTAACTTTATTGTTACCCGAAAATTCCTAACTTTCAACGTTTACGCTTTAACCCTTCGCACACGAATTTGATCATAACTTTCTCATACGATTACGAAACTTTATGAAATTTATATCGTGCATTCTAGTGATCATAATTTACAGTTACAAAGCTTCGGGTTTGTCAAAAGGTCACTCAGAGGTATAACTTAAACATGTTGACACATTTAGCCCCTGTAGTTTGTAATCTCTCACTTTTAGCTTCGTATGATCCATGATTTATTTGTTTGACGTTATAAACATCATGTAGGGTAAATGTACAATACATTTATTCACTATTGACACTTAGAATACGTATATCCACATACTTTCCATGTTTGTCAACTTTAGTCCTTTTATAATATTTCTTTCACACGTTTAAACATTTGACACGTGTCTACACATTATAGGACGTGAATTTTCGAGGTGTTACAGCATGTGAGTCCCAGTGAGGCTTAACAAGTGTGAAGGGGGTTCCGCTTTGTTGTCTTATGTAAACATAGTGGTCTGCAGAAGTCATCGTGATATTTGACTCCTACTCAATTCCGACTCTTAACCTTTTCCCTTCTCTTATATAGAATCATGAATGGACGTGGTGGACGTAATGGTGACTGTGGCAACATCGCTATGACTCAGGCCGAATTAACTGACCTGATCAACACTCGTGTGGCTGAGGCCCTAGCAGCTTATCAGGCTGGTACGACGTGTGTCGAATACTCTTTATTCATGTGTCGCGTACTCGACTCTTACCCGTGTGTTGTATTTTCTTTCGTCCTTAGGTCAATAAGTGAATCAGAATCAGAACAATCCGCCTGTCTGCACGTTTAAGACGTTCATTGATTGTAAGCCACAGACATTCAGTGGGACTGAAGGGGCTGTGGGGCTACTTCGTTGGTTTGAGAAAGCTGAGTCAGTGTTTGCCATGTGTAACTGTCCCGTGGGGGACCGGGTGAAGTATGCTACAGGCATATTGGAGGATGGTGCCTTAACTTGGTGGAATGCCCAAGTGCAAATGTTGGGTATTGAAATGGCTAACGCAACTACTTGGGATGATTTTAAGGAGTTGATGCGAGAGGAGTACTGTCCTCGTGACGAGATTCAGAAACTCGAGAACGAATACTACAATCTGAAGATGGAGGGGTCCGAGATCGAGGCTTACACAAAACGATCTCATGAGCTAGCAAACATGTGCCCTAACTTGTCTCGACGCCCACCTTGAAGAATCGAATTGTACATCAAGGGCCTAGCACCATCAGTAAAGAGTTTGGTCACTGCTGCAAATCTTAACAACCTGCCTCAGATCATCCGTTTAGCTCACAAGATTACCGACCAAGAGGTTGAGCGTGGTTCGCTACCGCCTCGTGTTTCAGCTACTCCTACTGCTACTGCTGCACCTGCTAGTGATAACAAGCGTAAATGGAACGATGCTGACAAAGCGACCAGTGCAAGCTAATCGCAGAAAAGGCCAAACAACAACAACACCCGCAGCTTCAGTCAGTCCTCTTCTGTTAACCAAGGTCAGAGCAGCAATCCGAGCCAAGGCTCCTACGTTGGTAGGAAGCCGAAGTGCAACAATTGTGGTTATCATCATCATGGACCATGTGTCCGAGCTTGCCATAGGTGTGATAAGGTGGGCCATATGGCAAAAGACTGTAGAGCTCCGTTCCCAAAACAACAGCAACAGCAGAATCAGCAGCAACAACAGCAGCATCAGCAACAGCAGAGGCAGCAGCCCCATCAGAATCAAGGTAATAGGAAGGGTGTTTCCAGTGTGGGGACGAGGGTCACATCAAACGGGATTGCCCTCAGCTAAACCAAAATGCCAAATATAACAACAACCGTCAGAATAACAATCACAATGCTGGGAATAACAATAATGGCAACAATGGGGGCAATGGTGCTCATCGAAGGGTATTTACGATTGGAGCTGGTGATGCTAGGAACGACGGCAATGTCGTGACTGGTACGTTTTCTGTGAACAATCTCTTTGCTTCTGTGTTATTTGATTCCGGTGCCGATTGGAGTTATGTGTCCTTAGAGTTCAGTCAACAATTAGGGTTAACTCCAACACCTTTAGAAGCTAAGCATATAGTAGAATTAGCTGATGGTAAGACGATTGAAGCCTCACACATTATTATGGGATGCAAACTTGATCTTGTGGGTCCAGTGTTTGACATTGACCTCCTTCCTGTAACCCTCGGTAGTTTCGATGTAGTGGTTGGTATGGACTGGTTGTCCAAGCACCATTGATGTGTGTCGGTGTGTATATATTTTTATGTATATTTTTAGCCCTTTTTAACACTTTAGTCAAGTTTTAAATTTATAAAACACGATATTCTACTAACACTAAACACACATATGGGCAAGTGCACCCATCGTGAGCGTAGTATAGTGTTGGTAAGATACCGAGGTCGTCCAAGGACACAAGAGCTTTTAAGACCGGTTTATCCTCAACGTCTAATCAAATCAAAAGTTTATAAAAAGGGTTTAAACATGTAAATAAAAACTAAAAATGCTGAAAATAGAAATAAAATAAAAACAGTTAGACAAGATGAATCACTTGGATCCGACTCGCCTTTAGTGTAACCATTGATTATTTCCGCACTTTTGCACTTTTTAAGAGATTATCTTAGTTATTGTAGTAGGCCCCTCTTTTGAAGGTGACATTACCCTCAACCCAGTAGTTTGAGTCAGCAAGGATACAATCCTAAAGGGTTGGATTATTGAAAGATAATTAATTAAGTTATTAATGCATAATGTGGTAGGCCCCTCTTTTGAAGGTGACGTTACCCTCGGCTAAGTAGTCTGAGTCAGCTGGGATACAATCCTAAGTAGCCGGGTTAATATTTTAATAGTAGTTTACATATGAGGGGATCAAGAAATTCGGACCCCCGCCATCCAATACCAGTGGGTATTGAAGGAGGTCCTACTAAGCTTGACCCAGGTCCTTATAGGATCTATACACTGAACAAGGCAAGACACTTACCAAACCATTCCCTTAACCCCCGACCAGGTAGCCAACATATCTCCATATAGACCGTGGAGATATGAATGGTGTAAATCTTTTATTTTATATAGACAGTAAAATAACGCCAAGACACCATGAACAAATGATAAGGAAGTTTCACCTTCAACATAAGAAACTAGTTATTAAAGTCATTAATACATAACCAAATAAAAAGTGCGAAAAGATTAAAAATAAAAAGTATTACACTAAATGCTTGTCTTCACCATGTGATGTAAGAGACTTAGGAAAACATGGCCTTTGATTGTCAAGAACTCTTACTATCAATCTTGGATCCCGAGACTACTACACACACTCTATGATGGATGATGGATGATGGCGGTGGATGATGGCGGTGGATGATGGTGTTGTGGTGGTGGTGGAGTGTGGGTGAAGTGGGAGAGAGGTGGTTTGTCAAGGGATGATTTGCAAGTGAGCCAAGCACCCCTATTTATAGCCTGCACAGAAGCCCGGACACGGACGCGTGTCCATTGGGCACGGCCCCGTGTCCACCCGTCTTCTCTTTCTTCATTAAATGCAGTTTGTTTACATTAGTTGACCACGCCCCCGTGTCCGCTGGGCACGGCCCCGTGTGCAGAAGCGTATTTGTACTATCAAGAATTTCTAGGATTCTGCGAATCTTTGCGTTGACCACAGCCCCGTGTCTGGTGGACACGCCCCCGTTTTGGGTGATAGAAGCTTCTACTGGTTTGTCTTTTCTGCAGACACTTGGGCATGCCCCCATGCTCATTGAGCAAGGGGCGTGTTCAGCCTCCTATTCTCTTGTTTTTACTTGGGAAGATGCTGTCGAGGGGTCGGGCATGCCACGTTTATTCCTTTTCTTGTATTATTGTTAGATTTGGCTGCATTTTTGCTTCTTTTGTTCATTTGAGCTCATTTAATCCTGAAAATACAAAAGGAAGACAAAAGCACACTTTTTCCAACATTAGTACTAAAAAAGGGTTCGTTTTATGCCTCATTTGATGTAATTTATATGTTGCATTTTACACACATCAAATACCCCCACACTTGAATCTTTGCTTGTCCTCAAGCAAAACTCTTTATAATGTGGCTTACACTCCCAAATGGAATGGGTAGAAGAGAAGGTTTTTGGGCTTGTCATAGAGTGTCGGGATTCCAAGATCTTTATTAGGCTTTATTTTTATGTTATTTACAATCCTATTCGTTATGATTTATTTAGAACATTTACATAGGAGAAATTATTTATTTGGGCATAACATGCCTCTTTAAAATTCCATTTATATACAAGTTCACATACCTCAAGGAAATCACTCAACACTCGGCCGAAGATGTAGTTGTGAATCACTCGACACCGGCAAGGAACTTACTTCTACCATATGCTTGCCAAGCAATCAATCCTCCTCCTTTTTTTAACTATAAACCTTGTAGATATCAAGAGGACTTTGGGGAAGGGTTAGGCTTGGGTTAAAGGTAGGTGGTTGGGTTAGTGGTTAGTAGAAAAGGGCGAATGGCGTAAAAAGCATCGGTTTTCGTAAACACTTTGTTTTTGTGACTTTTTATTTCAATGAAGCATTATTCAAACAAGCCTTCTTTTGATGAGCTTTGTTTGTTTATTGCTAACTTTATTTTTCTTTTCTTCTAAAGAATTTTTTTTTATAAGGAATGTCACATGAAAAACCGAGCTTTGATACTTAAATAAAGGGTTTAAAATGAAAAAAGGGTTTTGGTGGGTAAAGGGTGTTTGTTTTGGGTTTAGAAATGAAAAGGTTTAGGCTCAAAGGGGTTAACTAGGGGGATTTCGGGTAGGTGGTAAAAAAAATAATGGTGTTGAAAGAAAAAGGGTTAGTCCTAATGCCTCCATCATTTACTTACTTGGATTTAAGTTGGTAAAGTCCGGGAATGTATCGTCGTGGCAAGTTCTAGAGTCATATAAAACCAAGCGGCTATTCACACAAGAAACGAAAAATGAGCAGTTAGTTTAAAGATGTATATTTGTATGCTCAATAAAGGCTCAAAACTCACTTTTTGTGGGAATGGGTTTTTATGTGATCAAGTATATATAATCAAATTTTAATTAAATTTGTTATGCCTTTTCTTAATTTCCTTATGTTGGTTCTTTTTATCGTGACGCTATCGGTTGTAAATTTATAAAGATAAAACCTTTTTAGAACTTGTTATTCCCAATTTAAACCAAGACAAGTAAAAAAAACGAAAAGTTTTTGAAAAAATTTGGGGTGTTTAGCGGTTACAATAGAGTTTTGTGTAAGGCTTGTAGTTAGGACTTGCAAAATTCAAGGTTTTAGCATCCCCCCCCCCCCCACACTTAAATTACACATTGTCCTCAATGTGTCCCAAAAATAAGTTTTTAGGTTGATTGGATGTGTAAAAAGATGTGAAAAAGCAAAAATTTATGTTACTGGGCGCCTGGACATGGCCCCGTGTTCAGATTGCCAGTAACAGAAAATAATATAAAGTAACAGAAGGCTGGACACGGCGTCGTGTTCAGTGAGCACGCCCCGTGTCCAGGTACCCGAACTGGGCATTTTCTGCAGATGGTTGAGCACGGAGCGTGTTGGCTGGGCACGGCCCCGTGCTGAACTTGCTGTAATGAAGAAAAATTTCTCGGGTGGCTCTGTTTTTGTGCATGGGGTGTGGGTTCAAGCTTCCCTTAGTATCATTCTCCATCCCGTGTGTGTTTTACCCATTACAACATCATCCAAACACCAATTTAATTAAAACCGTCATTCCATTAAAATAACACATTACATAGGGTCCTAGAAAATTAAAAATAAAGCAGAAAAAGTCCTAAATTAGATAGGTCAAGTGATGCATAGAATCATCCTAAGGGGTTCTACTTTTACAATAGGAATCAAAATTTCGGAAATAGCTTTCCGGTATTTGTAGGACCCCAAACCGGGAGGTGTCCCCTAGATTTTGTTAAAGCCATTCTTCTATCTCTCTCGGGAGGAAGAAGGCGGCTTCATTTTCCTCAACATTTTGTGGAGGGGGAGTGACACCAACCGGAACCCCTTGTAGTATGTCTCGAGGGGGCTCCGGGTGTATGGTGTACCACTCGGCCGGTATGATGACTTCCGGTACCACATTCCATGCCCTTTGGGTGATGATTGGCACCAAAGGAGGAGAAGCGAGAATGTTCAACCTTTGGTGCATAAGGTTGACCTCTTGAAGACATCCTTCTTGTCCCACTGTCAAATGATTGATACGGTCGACCTATGCTTCTTCCACTCCCGTCATCTTATCAATGGCCTCTCTTAAAGCGTAAACGTAGTTTACAAGAGAGTCTTCAACCGTTGATGACCTTCTCCCATGTCAGTTGTTCCTGGAGTGCGATGAAGATGTTCCGCTAGTTCTGCTCGCCATTCTGAGAAAACAGACCGAAAAGAGTTCAATTTTTTTGTTGGAACAGTACCTCGGACACGCCCCCGTGCTCATTGAGCATGGCCCCGTGTTCATCTGTCTGCATATTTTGTTTTTTGAACAAGGAATCTTGGAGTGTCAAATTATTTTTTTTTTCTGATTTTTAAAGCATTTTTAAGCACAAATAACTTAAAACTATGTTGTAGAACTTATTTTTAACAAGATTCCATGAATAAAAACCTTACAAACATCACAATAAAGCTTGGAACTATAGTGATTTCAAACTCTAATGGAGGTATTGAGTGAAAAATTGAAGAAGAAGAAGAAGGCAATGAACAAAAGTGGAAAAGACAAGATGGTTGTTGAGAACCTTCTTTAGAATATACCTAGGATGGTATGTGTGAAGATCTCACCAGATCTTTCTCTTTGAAGTGGTCCAAATGTGCAGGAATCTTGCTGCCTTTATAGAAAACGACAGCACGCTGCACACGACCCCGTGTCGGCTGGACACGGCCCCATGTGCAGACAAGATCCTGACACGTTTTGTCCGTATTCTGACCACAAGTCAGACGGGAATCTTTTGGTGGACACGGGGGCGTGCTGACCTGGACACGGCCCCGTGTCTAGAGGCTGTCTATGGAGTTTTGTCTAGTTTTAAGGAATTTATCCAGATCGGGTGGTTCCTTACTGGACGGGATAACACCGAAGTGCCTGAGATACCTTAATTGCTCTAGATTTAGACGAGAACGCAAGAGGTTATTGGTGAGGGTGATTCCTAGGCTAATTGTAGGTGGACAAGTCCAACCCTTTCTCGGGCTCTCGTTAAAGAAGGTGTATGCCAAATCGCTCAGGTCTATGTATGCATCGAAGGAAGTCGATGGGGAGTCCTTCACGGCACAATCGACACAGGGACGACTATCGGTCAAGTCTTCTCCAGAGTTAGAGGTGATATCGGGAACAACGAAGTTGTTTTTATCCGAATGTGATCTCAATAATTCTTCTTGGATATCGTCTTGAGATGAATTAATGATATCCATCTCAAGTTCTTTTAACCAATTAAGAATTAGATCTTCCATTTGAAATAGTTCATCAAGAAGCATTTCTCCTAGAAGGTTTGATTGAGAGCATTTGAGGGAGAGATAGGGATTATTTTTACTTTCGCCCCTCTTAAGGCTACAGGAAAACAATGGGTCTATATAGTGGGACTTGTAATTTAGAAAATAACATTCTAAATCTTTATGAGGGCCACCACATATTTGACACCACGTACCATAAGAGGGCCGATAGTAAAAAAAATCAGTATCGCTCATGTTTGTGTCAGAAATTACCAACCGTCGGGATCTTACGGTTCTGTTTTCAGTAACTGATACCTGGGCACGGGGCGTGTTGAGTGGGCATGACCCCGTGTTCAGCTACTGTCTGACTTAAAACAGGATTGCCAGTACCAAAGATTGGGCACAGGGCGTGTTCAGCGGGCACGACCCCGTGCTGAGCTCTGCAGAAGCTGAAAAATAAAGAAAAATACTAAAAAATAGAAAAATAAGAAAAAATGATTAGGCCGTTGATTTTTAACTTTCTTAAAATTCTTGTGTCCCCGGCAACGGCGCCAAAAAAACTTGATGTGTGTCGGTGTGTATATATTTTTATGTATATTTTTAGCCCTTTTAACACTTTAGTCAAGTTTTAAATTTTTAAAACACGATATTCTACTAACACTAAACACACATATGGGCAAGTGCACCCATCGTGAGCATAGTATAGTGTTGGTAAGATACCGAGGTCGTCCAAGGACACAAGAAGTTTTAATACCGGTTTATCCTCAACGTCTAATTAAATCAAAAGTTTAGAAAAAGGGTTTAAACATGTAAATAAAAACTAAAAATGCTGAAAATAAAAATAAAATAAAAACAGATAGACAAGATGAATCACTTGATCCGACTCGCCTTTAGTGTAACCTTTGATTATTTCTGCACTTTTGCACTTTTTAAGAGATTATCTTAGTTATTGTAGTAGGCCCCTCTTTTGAAGGTGACGTTACCCTCAACCCAGTAGTTTGAGTCAGCAAGGATACAATCCTAAAGGGTTGGATTATTGAAAGATAATTAATTAAGTTATTAATACATAATGTGGTAGGCCCCTCTTTTGAAGGTGACGTTACACTCGGCTAAGTAGTCGGAGTCAGCAGGGATACCGTCCTAAGTAGCCGGGTTAATATATTAATAGTAGTTTACATATGAGGGGATCAAGAAATTCGGACACCCGCCATCCAATACCAGTAGGTATTGAAGGAGGTCCTACTAAGCTTGACCCAGGTCTTAGCAGGATCTATACACTGAACAAGGCAAGACGCTTACCAAACCATTCCCTTAACCTCCGACCAGGTAGCCAACATATCTCCATATAGACCGTGGAGATATGAATGGTGTAAATCTTTTATTTTATATAGACAATAAAATAACGCCAAGACACAACAGACAAATGATAAGGAAGTTTCACCTTCAACATAAGAAACTAGTTATTAAAGTCATTAATACATAACCAAATAAAAAGTGCGAAAAGATTAAAAATAAAAAGTATTACACTAAATGCTTGTCTTCACCAAGTGATGTAAGAGACTTAGGCAAACGTGGCCTTTGATTGTCAAGAACTCTTACTATCAATCTTGGATCCCGAGACTACTACACACACTCTATGATGGATGATAGATGATGGTGGTGGATGATGGTGTTGTGGTGGTGGTGGAGTGTGGGTGAAGTGGGAGAGAGGTGGTTTGTCAAGGGATGATTTGCAAGTGAGCCAAGCACCCTTATTTATAGCCTGCACAGAAGCCCGGACAAAGCCCCGTGTCCACCCGTCTTCTCTTTCTTCAATAAATGCAGTTTGTCTGCATTAGTTGACCACGCCCCCGTGTCCGCTGGGCACGGCCCGGTGTGCAGAAGCGTATCTGTACTATCAAGATTTGCTTGGATTCTGCGAATCTTTGCGTTGACCACGGCCCCGTGTCTGGTGGACACGCCCCCGTGTTTTGTGATAGAAGCGTCTACTGGTTTGTCTTTTCTGCAGACACATGGGCACGCCCCCGTACTCATTGAGCACGGGGCGTGTTCAGCCTCATGTTCTCTTGTTTTTGCTTGGGAAGATGTTGTCGAGGGGTCGGGCATGCCACGTTTATTCCTTTTCTTGTATTATTGTTAGATTTGGCTGCATTTTTGCTTCTTTTGTTCATTTGAGCTCATTTAATCCTGAAAATACAAAAGGAAGACAAAAGCACACTTTTTCCAACATTAGTACTAAAAAAGGGTTCGTTTTATGCCTCTTTTGATGTAATTTATATGTTGCATTTTACACACATCAAATACCCCCACACTTGAATCTTTGCTTATCCTCAAGCAAAACTCTTTATAATGTGGCTTACACTCCCAAATGGAATGGGTAGAAGAGAAGGTTTTTGGGCTTGTCATAGAGTGTCGGGATTCCAAGATCTTTATTAGGCTTTATTTTTATGTTATTTACATTCCTATTTGTTATGATTTATTTAGAACATTTACATAGGAGAAATTATTTATTTGGGCATAACATGCCTCTTTAAAATTCCATTTATATACAAGTTCACATACCTCACGGGAGATCACTCAACACTCGCCCGAAGATGTAGTTGTGAATCACTCGAGACCGGCATGGAACTTACTTCTACCATATGCTTGCCAAGCAATCAATCATCCTCCCTTTTAACTATAAACCTTGTAGATATCAAGAGGACTTTGGGGAAGGGTTAGGCTTGGGTTAAAGGTAGGTGGTTGGGTTAGTGGTTAGTAGAAAAGGGCGAAAGGCGTAAAAAGCATCGGTTTTCGTAAACACTTTGTTTTTGTGACTTTTTATTTCAATGAAGCATTATTCAAACAAGCCTTCTTTTGATGAGCTTTGTTTGTTTATTTCTAACTTCATTTTTCTTTTCTTCTAAAGAATTTTTTTTTTTTTTTTTGATAAGGAATGTCACATGAAAAACCGAGCTTTGTTACTAAAATAAAGGGTTTAAAATGAAAAAGTGCTTTGGTGGGTAAAGGGTGTTTGTTTTGGGTTTAGAAATGAAAAGGTTTAGGCTCAAAGGGGTTAACTAGGGGGATTTTGGGTAGGTGGTAAAAAAAAATAATGGTGTTGAAAGAAAAAGGGTTAGCCCTAATGCCTCCATCATTTACTTACTTGTGTTTAAGTTGGTAAGGACCGGGAATGTATCGTCATGGCAAGTTCTAGAGTCGTAAGAAACCAAGCGGCTATTCACACAAGAAATGAAAAATGAGCATTTAGTTTAAAGATGTATATTTGTATGCTCAAAAAAGGCTCAAAACTCACTTTTTGTGAGAATGGGTTTTTATGTGATGAAGTATATATAATCAAATTTTAACTAGATTTGTTATGCCTTTTCATAATTTCCTTATGTTGGTTCTTTTTATCGCGACGCTATCGGTTGTAAATTTATAACGATAAAACATTTTTAGAACTTGTTATTCTCAATTTAAACCAAGACAAGTAAAAAAAACGAAAAGTTTTTGAAAAAATTTGGGGTGTTTAGTGGTTCCAATAGAGTTTTGTGTAAGGCTTGTAGTTAGGACTTGCAAAATTCAAGGTTTTAGCATCCCCCCACACTTAAATTACACATTGTCCTCAATGTGTCCCAAAAATAAGTTTTTAGGCTGATTGGATGTGTAAAAAGATGTGAAAAAGCAAAAATTTATGTTACTGGGCGTCTGGACACGGCCCCGTGGTGTCCGGGCACGACCCCGTGTTCAAATTGCCTGTAACAGAAAATAAAATAAAGTAACAGAAGGCTGGACACGGGGGCGTGTTCAGTGAGCACGCCCCGTGTCCAGGTACCTGAACTGGGCATTTTTCTGCAGATGGTTGAGCACGGGGCGTGTTGGCTGGGCACGGCCCCGTGCTGAACTTGCTGTAATGAAGAAAAAAATGTCGGGTGGCTCTGTTTTTGTGCATGGGGTGTGGGTTCAAGCTTCCCTTAGTATCATTCTCCATCCGGTGTGTGTTTTACCCATTACAACATCATCCAAACACCAATTTAATTAAAATCGTCATTCCATTAAAATAACACATTACATAGGGTCCTAGAAAATTAAAAATAAAGCAGAAAAAGTCCTAAATTAGATAGGTCAAGTGATACATAGAATCATCCTAAGGGGTTCTACTTTTACAATAGGAATCAAAATTCCGGAAATAGCTTTCCGGTATTTGTAGGACCCCAAACTGGGAGGTGTCCCCTAGATGTTGCTAAAGCCATTCTTCTATCTCTCTCGGGAGGAAGAAGGCAGCTTCATTTTCCTCAACATTTTGTGGAGGGGGAGTGACACCAACCGGAACCCCTTGTAGTATGTCTCGAGGGGGCTCCGGGTGTATGGTGTACCACTCAGCCGGTATGATGACTTCCGGTACCACATTCCATGCCCTTTGGGTGATGATTGGCACCAACGGAGGAGAAGCGAGAATGTTCAACCTTTAGTGCAAAAGGTTGACCTCTCGAAGACATCCTTCTAGTCCCACTGTCAAATGATTGATACGGTCGACCAATGCTTCTTCCACTCCCGTCATCTCATCAATGGCCTCTCTTAAAGCGTAAACATAGTTTACAAGAGAGTCTTCAACCGTTGATGACCTTCTCCCTTGTAGGTTGTTCCTGGAGTGCGATGAAGATGTTCCGCTAGTTCTGCTCGCCATTATGAGAAAATAGACCGAAAAGAGTTCAATTTTTTTTTGTTGGAACAGTACCTCGGACACGGCCCCGTGCTCATTGAGCACGGCCCCATGCTCATTGAGCACGGCCCCGTGTTCATCTGTCTGCAGATTTTTTTTTATTTTTTTTTTTGAACAAGGAATCTTGGAGTGTCAAATTATTTTTTTCTGATTTTTAAAGCATTTTTAAGCACAAATAACTTAAAACTATGTTGTAGAACTTATTTTTAACAAGATTCCTTGAATAAAAACCTTACAAACATGACAATAAAGCTTGGAACTATTGTGATTTCAAGCTCTAATAGAGGTATTGAGTGAAAAATTGAAGAAGAAGGCAATGAACAAAAGTGGAAAAGACAAGATGGTTGTTGAGAACCTTCTTTAGAATATACCTAGGATGGTATGTGTGAAGATCTCACCAGATCTTTATCTTTGGAGTGGTCCAAATGTGCAGGAATCTTGCTGCCTTTATTGAAAATGACAGCACGCTGCACACGGCCCCGTGTGCAGACAAGATCCTGACAGGAGCGGCCCCAATTGCTTGAGCGGCCCCAATTGCTCGAGCTCCTTATCGTCTTGCACATGGAGAGTTGGAAGAGTTATCTAATCAACTTCAAGAATTGTTGGATAGAGGTTTTATCCGACCCAGTTCTTCGCCTTGGGGAGCCCCAGTTCTGTTTGTGAAGAAGAAAGACGGATCCTTTCGTATGTGTATTGATTATCGGGAACTCAACAAGGTGACCGTCAAGAACCGTTATCCTTTGTCACGCATCATCGATCTGTTTGACCAGTTGCAACGGTCAAGTTTTTACTCAAAAATCGATTTAAGATCGGGCTATCATCAAATGAGAGTTCGAGAGGAGGATATCCCTAAAACGGCTTTTCGAACGCAGTATGGCCATTATGGGTTTCTGGTTATGCCGTTTGGGTTGACGAACGCACCAGCGGTGTTCATGGACCTCATGAACCGCATGTGCAAACCGTATCTCGACGACTTCGTCATTGTGTTTTTCGACGACATTCTGATCTATTCAAAGAGAAAGGAGGATCATGAGCGACACTTGCATCTCATCTTGGAGCTTCTTAGGAAGGAGCAACTCTACGCAAAATTCTCAAAGTGTGACTTCTGGATTCGAGAGGTACACTTCCTTGGCCACATTGTGAATGAAACGGGGATACACGTAGATCCTGCTAAGATTGATGCTATCAGAAATTGGGCGGCACCGAAGAATCCTTCGGAGGTGCGGAAATTTCTTGGTCTCGCTGGGTACTATCGCAGATTTATCAAAGACTTCTCAAAGATCGCTCAACCTCTCACTGCACTAACACAGAAAGGTGTCGTATATTCTTGGGGAACAAAACAAGAAGATGTTTTCCAGTTATTGAAACAAAAACTCTGCAGTGCACCGATCCTGTCTTTACCCGAAGGTACCGAGGATTTTGTGGTATATTGTGATGCTTCTATTCAAGGTCTCGGTTGTGTGCTAATGCAACGCGAAAAGGTGATAGCTTACGCTTCTCGGCAGTTGAAGGTTCATGAGAAGAATTACACGACTCACGACTTGGAGTTGGGGGCCTTGGTATTTGCCGCTGAAAATCTGGAGGCATTACTTGTACGGTACTAAATGCACTATTTATACCGACCATAAGATCCTTCAGCATATCTTTGATCAGAAGGAATTAAATATGCGACAGCGTCGCTGGGTAGAACTCTTAAATGACTACGACTGTGCAATCAAGTATCATCCAGGTAAGGCTAACGTTGTAGCTGATTCCCTTAGTCGAAAAGAAACGAAACCCAAACGTGTCCGCGCCTTGCAGCTTACCATCCACTCTAACCTACCTGACCAGATCCGTTCTACACAAACTGAAGCGTTGAAAGAGGAAAACATTGAAGCAGAGTACTTGCGGGGCATGGAAAAACGACTGGTAGAGAGATCTGATGGCATTCTCTATTTCGTGGAACGTGTATGGGTCCCTTTGTTTGGTAATCTTCGAGAGCTTATGATAGACGAAGCGCATAAGTCTCGATACTCAGTTCATCCGGGTTCGGATAAGATGTATCAGGACCTCAAAGTTTTGTACTGGTGGCTGAAGATGAAGGCTCACATCGCGACTTATGTGAGTAAGTATCTGACTTTTGCTAAAGTTAAAGTGGAATATCAGAAACCCTCAGGCCTACTTCAGCAACCAGAGATACCCATGTGGAAATGGGAGCAGATTGCAATGGATTTCTGATCGGAGTTTCGCGCTCCGGTCAAAGATAATATTTATATACCCAAATTACCCTTAACAAATAGCTAGTGGTAGTAAGGGGTCGAACCACAAAGAGTATGTGGTTTACGAATGGACTTGATTGAATTTGAACGAGTGTCACAATTTATGAAGCTTGCTAAGTTATTTTTATGATTTTTATTTGTTGAAAAGATGTTTAAATGAGAATAACAATTGGGTTGGATTAATTAACTAAGAGAAATAAGCAATTGCAAGAAACTTGATTAATAAAACAAGATGGAATAACAAGGTTCACACCCGGTTTCAACAAATGCAAGACCTAGGATTACTACGCGTTTTAATTTGATTTACTCGAATTACTTCATTAACGGGTCAACAATCACAAAGCTTAGGTGCCAATCGCTATCAACGTCATAGACAACGGACCACGATGCACTTCGTTACCTTGGACTAACAAATCCTATCAAAAGACAAGGCATAAATACGTGTATTCATTTCACAAAGTCAAATTTAATCATTTACTCGACAATTCATAAATTCAATACAAACGTAGGACAATTGTCTAAAGATTCAAATGCAATTCAAGCTGTCACAAATCAAACATCAACACATAATAAACCCTAAATCTTACAAAAGTCTACACCAGGGTGAAACCTCCAAGGAATTAGCCGTGCATGATCGAAAGGACTTGATCACCGGATGAGGAGAGCCTGAACATCATCATCTTGAAGCCTTAAAGTGGTGGAAATAGTGATTAGGGTTTGGAATGATTGATGGTGATGAATGGATTGGAAAGGTGAATGATGATTAGGGTTGTAGAAGTGATGATGATGATCGAATCGAATGGATGGATTAGAGGATGAATTGGTGGTGTATCTTGGCTCCAAGAGGTGTTTCTAACTTCAAAATAGAGTGTAACTCCCGTTTTTGGGTCAAACAATGTGTTATAACTCGCCCCACATCAAGGAAACTCAAAATTCGCGATTTGCAGCAGTAAGGGGCGTAGCGTCGGCGACGGTGTGCCAAACTTCCGATGGCTTATCTTGCTGTCTACGGACCTTTTTGCGCGACGGACTTATCTATGGGGCGTCGCCGACGGTGCCTCTAAATCCTGTTTTTGTTTTCTTCATAACTTCTTCGTTATAGCTCCGTTTTATTCACCGTTTTTGCCCACGTCTTTGTAATTCAGCCCTCTATCATGCCATCTTCCAATATCTTCATTTTCAATCCATTAACATCCCCTACAACACATCCAATCTTCATGGTTAACACCAACTTGTGTTCTATTTTTCCATTTCTTGATCCCGGTTGACCTAATTCGCGTCCCGGTGCTCCGTTTAGCTCCCGATTAGCTCCTTAAACTCTTTCAGACCTGTAAAACACAAATTCCATTAAAAGTAGGCTATTAAAGATTAAAAGCTACGTAAAAACATCAACTTAAGCACAAACGATCACCTGTTTTCGACCACGTATCACATCCCCACACTTGTCGTTTGCTTGCCCTCAAGTAAATTTGTTTTTCACTTTCACGTGGGTCGAACGAGAAATACACTCCCCATTCCCGAGACTAAGGTTAAGGTCAATTGTCATGCCCATGTTCAAACTTTTTACAATTTTCACATATTTAGCAATAAATGATTAATCATGTGAAAGTGGTTATCCAAGATTAACCCGCCCGTGAAACTCACATTTCATGCATATCCCTTACAATGTTCGCTCCCCTCGGTTTACAAGTTGGCTAATTTTCATGATGTATTAGCACTTTTAAAAAGTAATCGCTCAAAACCGATTAGAACACGTACCCGCATAGGCTTGCCACTCAATCATTCTCCACCACCGAACACGAATACTAAGCACAAGTCAAAAGGTCTTTGTAAGGGTTGTAACGGGGCTAGGCTAAGGGTAGGGAGTAGGATATTTAAAGTGGCTAAGGTGATGAAAATTCGATTTTTATTTCAACTTACTAAACTGAACAAAACTAAATATAAACATCAACTATGAGGCAACAACTTTCGCCTTTTATGCAACAACTACTAACACTTCTTTTTGTGTTTTTCTCAATGCCTTTTCATTCTTTTTCGTAACATTTTCTGAATTTTTTTTTTTTTTTTTTTGCAAACACAACTATACAATCAAATAATCCTACAATCGAATTTTCATCACACAGGTTTAAAAGAAAAGGTTTAACGGTTATGGGCTAAATGGGTTGTCAAAAGAAAGGTTTAGGCTCAAAGTGGGCGACTAGGGGATTTATTTGGGTAAGGATAGATAAATGGTTTTAAAGGAAAAGGTTCACCTAATGCCTTAATCATTCTCGTTCTTGTATTCGGTCTATGGTCTCAAACATATCAAAAGTCGCAAGTTCTACAATACGTGACTAATGGTCCACTCAAACAAAGAAACATAAACATATAGTTCTAGGATGTAAAAGTGGCTCAAAACCTCACATATAAAGGGTATGATATATGACATGCATGATATGTTAGTTTCTTAGGTGGATTATTCCCAAATAACTACCCGCTAAATACCCGTCATGCTATTAATTCGAACTTGACCATGACAAAAGACCAAATTGGTTGTGTCATCCCTCGTTGACTTAGTTACTTGTGCTTTTAAGATCGCTTTTGAACCAAGACATTTTTGAAAAAGTTTTGAAATTTTCCCCCATCCCCACACTTGAGGTAAACATTGTCCTCAATGTGTAGTGTTTAAACAAACGGGTCAAAATCGAAAACTTTTACTACTCCCCCATCCCCACACTTGAGGTAAACATTGTCCTCAATGTGTAAGAACTAGAGTTTTTAAATCGCACAAGGGATGTGACACGGCTAATTTCCCAAAAATTTCACCCCGAAAAGTAAAATACAATTACAATCCACTTATTACTAACTAAGAATCAAGGTAAAAGGAAACGCATGCACCTGATTTTTCTCGCTAGATGCTCATGTCTTCTTCTTCTTCTCTTCACAAAACCAGTCGTCCCTCGAACACAATGTACCTACAAATCTTAACCCTTGTGTAGAAGCATGCTTCTCACAACCACTAAAATTTGTTAGCTACTTAGTTCTACCATTTTTATGAAAGCGTTACCAAGCCATATGTTAATTTACCTTGATTTATGTGGAAAAAAATTTACAACAACAACAGTCCTAACTCACTTTCGTAGGAATCACGGTTGCATTTAGCTTATGCAACAAGCCCTTTTAAACCACCCAATAGCTCGGGAGGACGAGTAGGTCTCGTGAGGGTTATATAGGGAACACACCCACAACGTTCATTTAACTACTAAAACGAAATAACAAATTATACAACAACAAGAACAACAACAAAACTACGGAGAAAAACTAAAACTAATTGTGAAAGAACTATACAACAACAATTAACTTACCACCTCATGGTGGTCGAATGGCGTGCTTGCCACCCACGAACTCTTCAAAATCACCTACCGGTGATTCATACCATTTGTTGCCAAACGGTCCAAACTTCCTCACCTCCTGTTCCTTTTTCTTTTCTAGAGGTGACTTCTTTGCTTTCTTCTTCTTGACCGTCTTCTTCTTTGTTTCTCCAAACCTACCAACCATAGCACATACCTTTTTGTTTGGATTTATGTCCTTCTCAGGACATTTATCCTCACCGAGTGGGTTAGTAAATTTGGGAAAACATTTAAATTTAATTCCCGGTCCCCAAACTTCATCCTTACCGTTCCCGTTGCACAGTTTATTATGGCATTAGCTGTTGCAAGGAACGGTCTACCCAGTATAACTATTGGTTGTGTGTCCTCGACACAACCAACATAATCAACTACCAAGAAGTCAACTGGGTAGTAGCACTCATCTACCTTAACAATCACATCTTCCACCATCCCCCGTGGATGCATGGGAGTCTGATCGGCCAACACCACGGGAGTGTCAAACTTTTTCAATGGACCAAAATCATATTGGTCATATAGACTCCCGGGCAAAATGCTCACACAAGCTCCAAGATCTAGGATCGCCCTCTCAATTTTGAATGTACCAATTTGTATTGAAATAAGAGGATCTCCCGGATCTTGTGCTTTTTGGGGGAGGGCACTCGATAAAACGGCACTAACATGAGATATCAAATCAACCGGTTCGGGTAATTTGTTGTGCCGTTTTTCGATGCTTAACTCCTTTAAGTATTCCACATGAGCCGGAACCTTTTTAATGTCATCGAGTAACAGTAAATTAATTTTTGCTTGTTTAAAATTTTCCCACCTCTCGTCCTTCGGTGGGAACCGTTCCTCAACTTTTGATGCATTAATCGGTTTAAGTTCATTTAAACAATTTTCACAAAAAAAAAAAATTAGCTATATTTTCAGTTTTAGTTTGTGAAATCATTTCTGGCTCATGTTCACTTTCCGGCTCATCACTTACATCTTCCACTACACCATCAACGAATTGTGGTAGTGGAATGCTTTGAACACCATAATTTTCATCATTCGGAAGAAGACTTACCGCGCTAATGTGTACATTCCTCACATTGCCCGTGCTTGAGCTTTGATGCTTCGGATTCATCGCGGTGTCGCTTGGAAGTCTCCCTCCACTTCCTCGCATTTAGGCCATTTCTTCCGCAAGTTGACCCACTTGCTTTTCCAACGCCTTGTGCGACTTGTCTCGCACCTCAAACTCCTTCTTCATTTCGGATTTAATCTCTTGATTTGAAGTAGTGTGGGCATTCATTGCATTCATAAGTGCATCAAACTTAGAATTTATCGGGTCATCACCGCCCATTTGAGAGTTTGAATTGCCACTCCCATTACCGCCTTGATTGTAGTTCCTTTGGTAACCCCCTTGGTTACTCCCTTGGCGAGTTTGGTGCGAATACCCCCTTGATTTCCCGATTGGAAATTCGGGTTCATTTGGTTAGAAGCATTACCATACCTAAAGTTAGGATGGTTCCTCAACTCGGGGTGGTAAGTGTTGGAGTTCATATCGTATTGCCTCCGGTCTTCATACACTTGATTCACATCCACGGTGGCTTGGCAATTCTCAGTCCGGTGACCGATGTCACCACATTCTTCACATACGCTATATTGTACCACACCCACTTCTTTCTTCTTCATGTGGGCTAATTCCCGCTCCAACGTATCAATCCGATCCTTAGAACTTGCATCACGATCGGGCCAAGACCTTGAGGTAGGGTGCTTTTTCGCTCGGTCGGCCGACTCTTTAGCCTTTGATCTCTTGCTCATTCTTTCTAGGAACTCCCAATCGTCATCCTCGTGATTGCTTAATAGAGTTCCATTACTGGTCGATTCAAGGTGGTTCCATGTCTCATCATCCAAACCCCTTATGAAGCATTTGACCAACTCCCATTTTCAATTTGATGATGGGGGCACTTCCGGATCAATTCCTTGAACTGAGTGAATGCTTCATGTAACGGTTCACTCGAAAGTTGGCGAAAAGACCGAATTTCATCTCTAGCATCGTCGGTCTTCGCCATTGAGTAGTATTCGTCAGGAAAAACTTGTTGCATTTCAGCCCATGTGCGAATACTACCCGTCGGAAGTGTCAGAACCACTGCTTCGCCTTATCCTTTAAAGAAAATTGAAACAATCGAAGTTTGACCTCTTCCAAATGAGTATACGGTTCATCATTGGACCTCCCGTTGAAGTGGGGGAGGATGTTGATGTAATGGGGCTTGCAATCAAACATTCTTCTTTCGCACACAATCGGTGAGTCATTATCGGTGACCACCAGCCTAAAACGGTCATTGACTCCCCTTGGAGGTTGTTGATTACGACGTGGACCATCAACTTCTTGCTCTCTTGGTCGTCGATTATCTCTTCGATTACCCCCATGATATCCACCTTGATTACCTCCGCCCATAAAATGAGGAATCCGGTTACGGTTGGGATTATTGTTGTTGTTATAGTAACCCTCATCTAGATTCCTTTGGTTATTGTTTCGTAGGTTTTGGTTGTTTCCGTATCTATCGTTCCTCACGTTCCCGTAACCATAATTATCGTTCACCACATAATTGGCATTTTTATAGCCAAACTCATCGTCATCAAATCCTCTTGCATTGTAAGCATTTCCCCGGTTCACATAACCCCAACCGTCATCGTCTACCCGTTCATTATAATTACCCCCATCATCCGAGTATTCCGAGTGAATACTCACGTGTTCCGGCGATTGGTAACCGGGAACACTAAACGGCTCATCATCGAGGATAGCGTTTCTCAAATCGTCTATGTTAAAGAACAGGTCTTCATTCGCAGGATTTCCACGATCTCGGTTGCCGTAATTAACATTCCGGTCATCAAGGTTAGCGGGTAAGGAGTTGTCTCGGTGAAGGTTTTGTTGTGGAGGTGTTCGTTGGTTATTATTCGGGCGTCGGTTTTGGAAATATGGTGTGGGTGGTCTAGAGTTGTTACCACCAACCGGTTGATCTTGCGGTACATGTTGAAGGTTTTGGGCGGGGTGAAAGGTTCCTCGGGATTGGAATTGGTTTTGATTGAGGTTTGGGTGATTGGAGTTTTTGTTTGCCATTGAATAGGTTTCAATGGATGGTGTGGCTTGTGGTGTTTGGGTGGCTTTGTTAGAAACAAGGGTTGCTTCTAACCGGCTTGCTAGGTTCCTTCTTGCAACTCTTTCAATTTCTGGTTCGTAGACTAACGGTGAAGTCCTCCCGGAGTTCCGCGTATGCATGCACTACCTGTAACCTGCACAAGTAACACAACCCGCGTAACAAGGAAAAAGACAAAGTACAAGAAAAGAACTATGCAATTTAAACAGTTAATCACAAAATTCAAGCAATAATCCAAACACAAAGCACGCGCACTCCCTGGAAACGGCGCCAAAATTTGACCGGAGTGTCGCGCTCTAGTCAAAGATAATATTTATATACCCAAATTACCCTTAACAAATAGCTAGTGGTAGTAAGGGGTCGAACCACGAAGAGTACGTGGTTTGCGAATAGACTTGATTGAATTTGAACGAGTGTCACAATTTATGAAGCTTGCTAAGTTATTTTTATGATTTTTATTTTTTGAAAAGATGTTTAAATGAGAATAACAATTGGGTTTGATTAATTAACTAAGAGAAATAAGCAATTGCAAGAAACTTGATTAATAAAACAAGATGGAATAACAAGGTTCACACCCGTTTTCAACAAATGCAAGACCTAGGATTACTACGCGTTTTAATTCGATTTACTCGAATTAGTTCATTAACGGGTCAACAATCACAAATCTTAGGTGCCAATCGCTATCAACGTCATAGACAACGAACCACGATGCACTTCGTTACCTTGGACTAACAAATCCTATCAAAAGACAAGGCATAAATACGTGTATTCGTTTCACAAAGTCAAATTTAATCATTCACTCGGCAATTCGTAAATTCAATACAAACGTAGGACAATTGTCTAAAGATTCAAATGTAATTCAAGTTGTCACAAATCAAACATCAACACATAATAAACCCTAAATCTTACAAAAATATACACCGGGGTGAAACCTCCAAGGAATTAGCCGTGCATGATCGAAAGGACTTGATCACCGGATGAGGAGAGCCTGAACATCATCATCTTGAAGCCTTGAAGTGGTGGAAATAGTGATAAGGGTTTGGAATGATTGATGGTGATGAATGGATTGGAAAGGTGAATGATGATTAGGGTTGTAGAAGTGATGATGATGATCGAATTGAATGATTGTCAATCGAATGGATGGATTAGAGGATGAATTGGTGGTGTATCTTGGCTCCAAGAGGTGTTTCTAACTTCAAAATAGAGTGTAACTCCCGTTTTTGGGTCAAACAATGTGTTATAACTCGTCCCACATCAAGGAAACTCAAAATTCGCGATTTGCAGCAGTAAGGGGCGTCGCCGACGGCCCCCTGGGGGTCGGCGACGGTGTGCCAAACTTCCGACGGCTTATCTTGCTATCTACGGACCTTTTTGCGCGACAGACTTATCTGTGGGGCGTCGCCGACGGTGCCTCTAAATCCTGTTTTTGTTTTCTTCATAACTTCTTCGTTATAGCTCTGTTTTATTCACCGTTTTCGCCCACGTCTTCGTAATTCAGCCCTCTATCATGCCATATTCCAATATCTTCATTTTCAACCCATTAACATCACCTACAACACATCCAATCTTCATGGTTAACACCAACTTGTGTTCTGTTTTTCCATTTCTTGATCCCGGTTGACCCAATTCGCGTCCCGGTGCTCCGTTTATCTCCCGATTAGCTCCTTAAACTCTTTTAGACCTGTAAACACAAATCCCATTAAAAGTAGGCTATTCAAGATTAAAAGCTACATAAAAACATCAACTTAAGCACAAACGATCACCTGTTTTCGACCACGTATCAATTTCATCACAGGTTTGCCAAGAACTCAAAACGGAAACGATACCATTTGGGTGATCGTTGATCGTCTCACGAAGTCAGCGCACTTTCTAGCAATCAAGGAAACGGATAAGTTCTCACAACTTGCTGCTGTCTATTTAAGGGAAGTGGTTTCTAGGCACGGGATGCCAACCTCTATTGTTTCTGATCGTGACCCGCGTTTCATTTCCGATTTGTGGCAGTCGATGCACAAATTGTTCGGCTCACGTCTCGACATGAGTACTGCTTATCACCCACAGATGGATGGTCAAAGTGAACGAACCATCCAGACACTTTAAGACATACTGCGAGCGGGTGTGATTGATTTCGGCAAGGGTTGGGAGAAACACTTGCCTTTGATAGAGTTTTCTTATAACAATAGTTACCATTCCAGCATTCAGGCAGCTCCGTTCGAAGCATTGTACGGACGGAAATGCCGTTCTCCTCTCTGTTGGGCTGAGGTGGGTGACAGCCAGATCACAGGTCCGGAACTTGTACTTGAAACTTCAGAAAAGATTGTTCAGATCAGGGATCGTATGGCGGCAGCGCGTGACCGTCAAAAAAGCTACGCAGGCAAGCGTAGGAAACCCCTGGAGTTCGCTGTAGGCGATCGTGTTATGTTGAAAGTCTCACCCTGGAAGGGTGTGGTGCGCTTTGGGAAGCGCGGGAAGCTTAATCCTCGTTATGTAGGGCCTTTCAAAATTTGGTTGCAGGCAACCGGAAGTCACCTACAGAGAAAAAGTCCCAAAATAAAGTTATATACCGGGCCAGAGCATCCACCGCCGTCTGACCCTCGTCAGGGTACCGAGCATCCCAGCTTTCCGGAAATTTAAAATTCCGAATCAAACCATCAAAAGTTGCCCTAGACCACTTCAACGGTGGAAGTTCGACATCCATTTCTTCAGCAGAGTCTTCATGATGATCTCCGGTTGACATAAGAACGAGAAATTGCAAATTCTTTCAAAAAACTGATAAAGGAAACAAAGAAGAAAAAAGTTTTTCAAGAAAGCAATGATTAACAAAAATGAGCAATGGAGAAAATTTATATACCCACCGCCATAAATAATCTAGGTAACTGTAGGATCGAATTGCGACCCGAACGAGTCGTTCAGAAGAGATTTTATCAATTTCAGAGGCGGAAACTAAGAAACTGACGTCGAAACAGCTTGCGTATCACTTTAAACACTGATTTGATTGATATTCTATCTATTACAATCAGTCTTCACACCGGCAGCACCTCGGTATGGAATCCACAAACTTTTCTCTCTCTCTAGAGGTTTAGCTTGAATGCCTATTTATAGGTGAGGAGGTTTAGCTTGAAAGTGTTATGTCACTTTCAAGAGAAACCAGGTTTAGCTTGAAACTGTCACACGCCACTTTCAAGGGAAACCTCTCTTGTAGGTTTAGCTTGAAACTGACATGTGTCACTTTCAAAGGAAACCTCTTCATTCAAGCTAAATTCCACAAACAAACCCTAAGATCTCCTATATTCTCGTATATAATGATACAATCTAACATTCTACGCACAAGACTCGATACAAGACGAAGACGACAGATGAATGCACCAACAGACTCCCCCTCAGATGTTGACGAGTCTGAAGTATCGAGTCTTCTCATTCTTTAGTCTTTACCGGTCTTCGTGCTCTTTCACAATCTGAGACTCGAACTAAGATGAAGTCGACAGACAACTGCACCAACAGATCCTTGAATGTTGACGGAATCTTCAGTGAGAGTCTTCATCACGACGACTCTTCAATCTTGATCGGTCTCCTTTCTTTCTTAACATGTACCAGGATTTTCTCTTTGGCTCTAACCTCATCAGACTCCCCCCTCATCATGATGGGATCGCTGTCTGGAATTAGCTATCACCTTGAGATCAATCCCTGGATTTATCTCTGTTCAGCTTATTTCCTGTACAAATTCTCTCACAAACACATAAGTTTTTACTTAAATCAATAAGAAAAACTTACTAGTAATAGTGACATCAAGTTCAAATTAATGACCCTGATTAACTAATCAAACTTTTCTTTCTCAAAACAAATTTCTTCTTGTTAAACTCACACTCCCAATCCCTGATCATCATGTTCAGCACTTGGAATTTTGAAAATCAGCTCTCCAACACCAGTTGTCGAAAATCTTTTTGGATTTTTCAAAATGTGAAACATAAATGCAATAACAGAAATTAACTGCAGAAATAAAATATGTACAAACAAATTTTTGTGAGTTTGCGTAAGAGGATCATATCAGTTTATGTGACCAATCACCAGCACCGTTAAGCTTGATTTCATTTTATGCTCTAAACGATTCACATTGATTGACGATATTATTGTCCACTTAAACTCAATCTAAAAACTTTCGACATGCTTACCGATACGTTTAAGTATATTTAGATAGCACTAAATTCTTATGGACCCCACGATCTCAGCATATCCCCTCATCATGCAATACACTAACTTAAGTAATGCCTTTAAACTTTTATCAACTGTGATTTGTGCGAAAATAAAGCAGAATGTTTAAACATTAACAATCAGGTCGATACTTCCGTATATGCAGAGAAAGTCCAATGTTTAAACAAAATAAGAAAAAATAAAACAAGTTGAAGTTGTTTAGGCTTTAACCACCAGGTCGATACTTCCGTATACGCAGAGGTGATCCAAAGCTTAAACGAAACACCAAACAAAATAAAGCAGAACGTTTAGGCAACAACATCCAGGTCGATACTCACGTATACGCAGAGGATGTCCGATGCTTAAACAAAATAAAGAAATAAAACAAGTTTAAATCTTCGCAAAATGAAATGCACAATCACAGCGATTTTTCAGCAAAGTTGTGAAAATTCACAAACTTAACCAGTTTTATGTCTTTCGACAATCAGCGATTACCGAGTAGGCACACAATCAAGAAGGATAAAACTAAGTACTATGCTTTCGACCATGTTTCCCACTAGAACTAGGCCTTTTCATTTAAGTTTGTATCGTTCTCGCAAATCTACTAGTCTAGCTGAGCCTACCGTCACATCTTTAGTGAGACCGTTTATCACTTTTTAGACTTTACATATCTTTAGCATGTTGTGATAGTCCACCTGATATACTATCATTTCCTCTTTTTACAACAAAACTCATTTTGAATTTTTCATTGTTTTTGACATTTTCAAATTTTCTAATTTTTTTAAAATTTTTACTCCCCCTAAAATCAAAATATGTCTCAATTTTGATTTTCTGGGAAAATTTGAAACAAACTGTACAAACTTGACAACTTGATGAGAATCACTTCAATTCTCCATTCACTCGGCATAAACAATCAGAACTCCCCCTCACAATAAACTATTTTCCCATTATGATTTCAAAACACTTAAGTTTATTTTAATCAAATGGTTTTTCCGGAAAATAAGTTGTGTTGATTGATTTTAACCATTTGTAGGTTAGGGGATAAACTCATCATTTTGTTTCTTAACCATTTGTAGAAAATCAGATACAACTTAATGTCCCTGATTTACCACTTGTAAGAACAAACTAATTCAACTTCTGAACCACTTGTACAAATCACAACCATACAACTTAAACCTGCTTTTCAACCAATTTACCATCTGTTGGTTGAATTCTCAAGGTGCCGATTCCTACTCCTCGCTTACAAACTTGGGAGTTCCGGCAATTCCTGCAAAACTTTTCAAACACAAATTAAGAAGGATGCCGATTCATGATCCACGATTACCAACTTGGGATCTCCGGCAAGTCAGGTTTTTCATTTAAACAGATTCACCCAAGCCTGACGGTCCTTGGGTGATTTTGAATTCTTGTTCAACAATGATGGAAAATTTGCATCATCCATTGTTAGACCAGAATTCTCAACTTTTACCTCAACCAATGGCTCCTCTGGCTTTGACGAACCAGAATCATTGCCTGTACATGGCTTGTCTGACTTTGACCTGTCAGATTCATCGCCTGAAGGTGGCTTGTCTGACTTCAACACGTCAGATTCATTGCCGACCATTTTCTTCTTCTTCTTTTCTTCTTTCGTCCTCAGATTTGTATCTGATGAATACGTCTTGCTTGACTTTGCAATCGAGGGAGTCGATTCATCAGAACTCTTATTTTTAACAGATGAACCCGAGGACAAGATCTTCTCGAGATACTCTCTCGCTTTCTTTCTCTTCTTCCTTAGTCTGTCTTTTTGCCCCTGAGAAAGTTTCACTTTCGTTTCTTGAACTTTAGGTTCTTGAACCTTCTGTTCTTTGGGCTTGATATTGACTGATTTCTTTGCCATCTTCTGAGAATTAACCCTCAATCTTTCATTTGATCTCCTTGGGCAATCTCTGGCAATATGACCTTTGATATTGCAGTTAAAGCATCTCCTCGTCTCATAACTCCAACCTTGGCAGTTAACAGCAATGTGTCCTTGATAACCACATCGGTAACACACTCTGTTATCGTACCAATCACCATTTTTAGTCCAAACATTCAGATCAAAGCACTGTTTGGCTTGGTGATAATCCTTTCTCCTCTTGTTTGCTGGATTTGGCTTTTGAGCACTGTGGTTCGACCTGCACCACTTATTACCAACAATTTTTGAGTTTTCATTTTTTACTTTTTGTGGTTTTTGATTGCGATTGGATGATTGATCTGATAAACTTTTATTTTCTTTTTGAATATTTTTCAAGATTTTCTCTTTTTGTTTTTGTTCCACTTTCTTCTTCAAAGGTTTTTGCTTAGAGCATTCTCCCTCTTCAGTTGATTGCGGAACAGTTTCTTGAAACTTTCCTTTTAACTTCAAAAATAAATTCTTTTTCTTCATTTTTTTCATTTTCAACATCAGATTTCTCATCGCAATCTTCAACTATGACTTTGTCATAGTTTGTGACATCGTCACTTATTGGAACAGAATTTAAAGGTTTTGGGCAAGGAATAGTTGAAGTATTCACAAACACCTTCAACTTTTCTTCCCATTCATTGATTTTCTTTTGAGCACATTCTGCCTCTTTCTCAAGTCGAATAATCTTTTCAAGATGAGAATTGATTGCAATTTGTTTTTCAAGATTGTTTTTACCAAACATATCTCTCTCATCTTCTAAAATTTTTATTTGACTTTGTAAAACTTTTTCAATCTTCGATTTTTCATTTTCAAAATCTTTTTCTTTTTCTTTCAAAATTTTGTTTTCTAATGTCAAACTGTCCAAACCACTCAACAGTTTGACATTTTCAGATTTCAACTTCTCAAAATTTTCATGCAAAACAAGAATCTGTTTATCATCAAATTGCTTCTCATCTTTCAACTTCTTGATTTCCAATGTCAAGCTTTCCGCATCCTTCAAAAGTTTGTCATTATCAGCCTTAAAGTTGTCACATTTAGAGCACACTGATTCTGAACTTGAAGATCCAAGCTTCACAGATTCTTCATTCTTTGTAACTTGCTCTATCTCTGTTTTGTATGTTCCTGCACAAAAGATTTTAACAAAGTCAAGAGAATTCATATTCTCATCAATATAACAACCCCTCTTCATATCGTATTTCATAACATCTTTTGCACTAAGACACACACAGACTCTTTTGTTCAATTCTACAACCACATCCAAATTTAATTTTTTCAAATTATTTTCTATCCTATTTAACAATCCTTTCTTTTTCTCTTCATTATCATCCATATGTGTTGTAAGTTTACTGATGAATTTACTTAAAGATAATTTTGAAAAACTAGAATTTTTTCTTAGATTTTCCAAAAAATCATCCCATTCAGCTGGTAATCCATTAGCAAACTTTGATACTATTTCAGATTCTGATATCATTATCTTGTTTTCTTTCAAATGGTCAATCAAACAATCAAATCTCTTCTCCAAATCATCTAATTTCTCATCTTTCTTACACAGAAAACATTCGAACCGGTTTTCCCAAACATTCTTGGACAAACCTTGATAATGACTACTGAAATATCCTCGATACCAATCATTTATCCTTACAAGATCATGATTTTCCTTCTCATCAAATACCATTGCCATCTTTCAAACAGTCCCGACAAATTTTACTCAAAACACACTTACAAGCGAAATACCAAGTTTCAACCAAAGTTCCTTCTTCAAGCGAAACCACTATTCAAGCGAAACTTGATACTTTCAAATGAAACCTAATGTTTTCAAATGAAACCTGATGTTTTCAAACGAAACCTGATGATTACAAACGAAGCCTGACCAGTTTCAATAGAAACCTCTGATTTCAAGTGAAACCCAGACCAGTTTCAATAGAAACCTCTGATTTCAAGCGAAACCCAGACCAGTTTCAATAGAAACCTCTGATTTCAAACAAAACCTGTCAATTTCAAAAGAAACCAGTCAATTTCAAAAGAAACCTGTCAATTTCAAAAGAAACCTGTCAATTTCAAAAGAAAGCCAGATGATGTCAGCAAATGTCGAACGAATTTCAATATAAACCACCGAAAAAATCAAGTTTTAGATCGATTTTAATGATGAAACTTTCCAGAATTTGTTAAAACATGATTGCGCATAATATGTGTGGATTTGAACCAATTTTAACCGTGAAAAATTTTTAATTTTGAAAAGAATGATGTAGAAATCAGAAAAAGTGACAAAAAACAGGCTGTTTTGGCAAGATCTCTTCCTCCTGAGCTCTGATACCACTTGTAGGATCGAATTGCTACCCGAACGAGTCGTTCAGAAGAGATTTTATCAATTTCAGAGGCGGAAACTAAGAAACTGACGTCGAAACAGCTTGCGTATCACTTTAAACACTGATTTGATTGATATTCTATCTATTACAATCAGTCTTCACACCGGCAGCACCTCGGTATGGAATCCACAAACTTTTCTCTCTCTCTAGAGGTTTAGCTTGAATGCCTATTTATAGGTGAGGAGGTTTAGCTTGAAAGTGTTATGTCACTTTCAAGAGAAACCAGGTTTAGCTTGAAACTGTCACACGCCACTTTCAAGGGAAACCTCTCTTGTAGGTTTAGCTTGAAACTGACATGTGTCACTTTCAAAGGAAACCTCTTCATTCAAGCTAAATTCCACAAAAAAACCCTAAGATCTCCTATATTCTCGTATATAATGATACAATCTAACATTCTACGCACAAGACTCGATACAAGACGAAGACGACAGATGAATGCACCAACAGTAACTGCAAACACCACCTTTTTCGGGGTTGGCACAGTTATCCAAGCGTCAGGGGCAAGTGGGAAAGAACAACAAACGCGAGACCACGCGTGCGTGGGGAACACGGTCAGTAACATACAACTAACAGTGACAGCCTGTCACACATCAACAGTCATTACTGAACCTTCCCACATACCTAAAGTCAAGATTTTCAAAATCAGAATAATGAGCAATAAGTATCTTCTCCCCAAAGATTCTCCACTTTCACGCCAAAAAACTCCACAGCAAAAGCACCTCTCTCTCATAGTCCAGTGCTCCACTTATTTGCCTAAGAGCAACACTAGACTGGGGGGACTTGAAGGGGTAAGGTCCCAACAAGCTTGATTCAAGTACTTAGGACCATACCACAACCTCGTCCGTCTAACCCTCTTTAGACCTTGCGTGGCCACGCACTGGTCCTACAAAGAGAACTTAGAAGGAAAACAACAAGCAACACTCGCGCGCCAAAAGGAAACTAACAAATCCTTGCGCCGATCTCCATAACAGATAAGGATAAAAATCCTAATAAACACTCCCTCATAAATAATACCCAGACTTGGATATTATTTACTTCACTGATACCATACAGTAAGGAGCCACACAGGATTTCAGCTGTAATCTTCTAGAAGGCTCTATCGTGCATCACCAGACGGTTATTACCGTCTGGCCACGTGTCATCATCCCAGGCTCTCTTGAAGTCACGATGATGGCACGAATTGAAGAGAGATCTTCACTTGCCCACTTTCCACGTGGCAATACCCCAGTCGTTGATCAAAGATCGCGATCCGTGTGATCTCACATTCATTAAGTGATTAACGGAGGGAAAAATAACCGCCTACGGAAAAAAAACTTTCCGTCAATATTTCACCAACAAGTTTTCCAGCCCAAACTTCGGCAATAATTAGAAGGATAATTCAAGTATAATCTCCAATTTACATTCACTTCACTTACACTTCTTCTTCTTCTTCTTCATAAACCCTGTACTTATTATCACGCCGGAGGGTGGTCACAGAGAGAACCCCTATTCTCCCCATGGCGAGTCTAACGGTGGTTGTTTTTGCAGTTACTGTGAAGAGTAGAAGACCTGTCACCACGAACCGAATGAGGAGAAACCAACCCTTTTATGCAGAATCAGACCCCCTGGTTAGTTGATTCCGGTCAATTAACCAGTGTTTCTTTAGTCTTACTAGTTTAAGTGAGGTGGTGGAACTAGGTTGGAAGCCAAGGTTTCCACAGATCACACACTAATATTCCAGAGTCGTCTATATTGAAAATAGGGATGTGGATAATCATTCAACACTCAGAAACTTCCGAATGTAGTAAACAGTCCCATTCGGACAACAGGAGTTCCTTCTCCCGCGAAAGGGTTATCCTTTCGGGCGACTGGCACTATTTCAAGGTGAAATCAACTCAGTTTTGGTTGAACTGATCACCTTCTCAGTTGGAATTGACTTTGATCTGAATCCACAACTATGAACTTAGCTTGTGAGCTTAGAGAGTCCCTGATTCGGCCAAGTTTAATATTAAAAAGTTTGTTTTGTAAAAGATTTGGAAGATTAATTTCACTTAATCAGCTTGGTCCTCACTATGGATGTCACACCCCAACCGATGGCGGAAACATCGGAGTGAGACGAAATAGATTGCAAGAGACTTCATAACACTATACGTGACAAGTATTTAAATAATAGATTTTCATTTCATTTCTAAAGAGTCAATTACAAGGATTTGAAACAAATACAACATGAATAATGAAATACAATACAATAAGAATACAAAATTTAAAGGGTGTATCTAAGCATCCTACTAGATTCCATGCATCACCAATATCATCGCTAAACCTGCAACATGTTTTAAAAGCATAGTTCAATACAAAGGTATTGGCGAGTACACTAGTTTTAGACTCGTGGCCTATGTATAAAAAGGTATTTTCAATCCAACATAGCATATGGTGTACAAGGTCAAACTATCATGCATAACAATATGTCAACTCTAGTGTCCACTAGTATTTCGCATCCCTCATCACAAAAG
>JARYGA010025214.1:0-41298 GCA_030545235.1 Helianthus tuberosus | reverse complement strand
TATACCTAGATTTATGGTCTTCCTCTAAAATCTTATTTCTTAACTCTCCTTGCTTAGGTACCCAAATTCTTTTCTTGTGGAATCTCCAAATTCCATCGCTTCCTTGCTCTAATTCCTTTATTCGTCCTTTCATTCCTTCAGCATCATCCTTGATTGCTGTTTCTTGAACATTATTCAGTTGTTCCATTAAATCTAACTGTAGATTTAATCTAAGAGCATGAACTCGCTTTGCTTTTCGTGATACTTACGACTTAAGGCATCTGCAACTACGTTTGCCTTTCCTTCGTGATATTGAATATCACAATCGTAGTCACTTAGAATTTCCATCCATCTTCTTTGTCTCATGTTCAACTCTTTTTGCCCAAATATGTATGTTAAACTCTTATGATCTGTATAAACAGTAAACTTACTTCCATACAGATAGTGTCTCCAAATTTTAAGGGAAAAAATTATCGACCCTAATTCTAAGTCATGAGTTGTATAATTTTCTTCGTGCTTTTTCAATTGCCTTGAGGCATACGCAATTACCTTCTTGCGTTGCATTAGCACACATCCTAATCCTAGCTTAGAAGCATCACAGTAAACTTCAAAATCTTTTGTCCCTTCTGGTAAGGCAAGAATTGGGGTGTTGGTTAACCTTTGTTTTAAAATCCTAAAAGCCTCTTCTTGCTTAGGTCCCCATTCAAACTTAACTGTTTTACAGGTTAGCTTAGTTAATGGCACAGCTATCTTAGAGAAATCCTTAATAAAGCGCCTATAGTATCCAGCTAATCCTAGAAAACTTCTAATTTCCGTAGCTGATTGTGGGACCTTCCATTTGGTGATTGCTTCTATCTTAGCAGGATCTACGTGAATACCTTCATGATTCACCATGTGACCTAAAAATTGCACCCCCTATAGCCAAAATTCACACTTCGAGAATTTGGCGTAAAGCTTCTCCTTTCTTAACAAAGTTAAGAGTGCATCCAGGTGCTCACAATGCTCATCCTGACTTTTGGAATAAATAAGTATATCGTCGATGAAGATAATTACAAATTTATCCAAATACGGTTTACAGATTCTATTCATCATGTCCATAAATGCTGCAGGAGCATTTGTTAACCCAAAGGGCATGACTGTAAACTCGTAATGACCATACCTAGTTCTGAAGGCAGTTTTAGGTATGTCTTCTTCTTGTACTTTCAACTGATGGTATCCGGAGCGTAAATCTATCTTAGAAAAATATCTAGCTCCTTGAAGTTGATCGAAAAGATCATCAATCCTAGGCAATGGGTATCGATTCTTAATTGTAACCTTATTTAATTCTCTATAATCGATACACATTCTCATCGAACCATCTTTCTTCTTTACGAACAACACTGGCGCTCCCCACGGGGATGAACTAGGTTGTATGAATCCTTTACTAAGCAATTCATCTAACTGCTTTTTCAGTTCTAACATTTCAGTGGGTCCTAATCGGTAGGGTGCTTTAGCTACGGGTGTAGCACCAGGAATCAAATGAATTCTAAATTCTACCTCCCTATCTGGTGGTAATCCTGGTAATTCTTCTGGGAATACATCCGAGTATTCTGATATTACCGGAATTTCCTTAAGTTCTTTACCCTTAGTGCTAATGATTACTGAAATCATATACACTACTCCTTGCTTTCGTTCATAACTAGCTACTTTCATTACTGAAATGAACTTCATGGGTTTACGCGGCTTATCCCCTGTAATCATAATTACTTCTCCTGTGGGTGCACGAATTTCTATGGAATTCTTATCACAGAGGATTCGAGTATGGTTGGCTACTAACCAATCCATTCCTAATACGACATCGAATCCAGCTAAATTCATGGGTAACAGGTTTACGGAAAATTTATAATCTGAAAGTTCTATGGTTTCTTTTTTGCAAAACCGTATCTATGTTAACAGAGTTCCCGTCTGCTGTTTCTACTGTATAAATCTGCCTAAGTTTGGCTAAAGGTAGCTTAAGAGCTTGGCAGAATGAAGTATTTATAAAACTTTGGTTTGCACCAGAGTCGAATAATACTTTCGCATAAACGTTGTGAACTAAGAACGTACCAGCTATTACGTCAGGAATCGGTTCAGCTTCCTGCGTGGTCAATTGGAAGGCTTTTACGTTCTTCTTGTTAGTCCCTTCAGCAGGTTTGGCCTTGTTATCTACTGGTTTGACCAATTTAGGGCATTCTGGTCTGAAATGCCCAACTTCTCCACAGTTATAGCAGATCTTTGTTTTCCTTCTGCAGTTTTCTTCACGATGTCCTACAATTTTGCAGAAGTTGCAAGTTTCATTACATTTTCCAAAATGTTTCTTTCTATAGTTTCTGCAGAACGGCGGAGTGGAAGATTGCCCAGTTCCTCTTTTCTTAAAATTGCTATTATTACCCACAGGAAATCCTTGGGTAATTTTCTGAGCCAATTCCTTCTTCCTGTTTTCTTCTCGCGTACGCACCAGTCCGTCAGTCAAAGTGTTGGCTAATTCCACCGCATCATCAATCGTGCGGGGTCTCGCAGCTTTGAGAATATCACGGATCTCGCTAATTAAAACCCAAATGTAGCGAGAAATAAGTACCGGTTCTGGCGAAGCCAGAGTAGGCACAATTCGAGCATATTCGAAAAACTTCGAAGTATACCCTCGGCAGTCAACATCCACCATCCGGTGGCTCAGAAACTTATTTGCCATCTGCTCTTTTTCATATTCAGGGCCGAATTTTCTTTCCACCAGACGCTTAAACTCCTCCCAACTCATGGCATAAGCCAGGTCGCTCCCCATGGCTTGCAACACCGTATTCCACCATTCTAATGTTTCTTCCTTGAAAAGGTGAGAAGCATACATGACTTTATCCTCCTTGGCACATTTACTTATTTTAATTGCTGCCTCGGTTTTCTCCAACCAATGCAGTGCAACAGTCGCCCCTTCATTGCCTGCAAATTCAACAGGTTTACAGGCAAGAAATTCCTTGTAAGTGTAATCAGGCGTTGCAGCTTTCATTTTCTTAGGAATTGGGGCCTGCATCACATCATCGTTATTGTTAATGTTGCCGCCTCCATTTATGCTATTACTGAAGTTGTCCTCATGAGTACGTTTGCTAGGAATAAGTTGTTGAGGTTCAACTGGATTTCGGGCAGCAGCAAGAATTGCTGGAATAGCATTGGCTATTCCTTGAGCAACGATATTCTCTATATCTCATCTATTCAGAAATTGATCTTCATGGTTTTGCGCGGATTGGTTACCCTCGTTAACTTGTTCATTACCTGCGTGTCCATCTGGTAATTAATATATATAAGTTATTAGCATAAAATAAATAATGACTAATTGCAAAACAATCGCACAAAATCACGTCACACATATAGCCAAAATTGTCGATTTTTCGACTTCCATATTTTATATATTACTATGCGTCCGTACACACCCGTTATCTTACAAAAGTTTTATTTTAAGTTATTTCATATGATTATATTTTTATTATTATACAACCACAACCACACAGTCACACCATCCCCGTCAGCTGGCATCTCAGAAACGACGTTCCCTCTCGTCGTATTTCCAGGAGATTTGTTGTCCCACCTCCCGGATTTGATTCCCTGCGTCTATCAGCTCCTCGCCATAGTGGCGGAGTTCAGCCAGATTCTCATTGCTCATCGGTGGGTTTGGGGCAGGCTCCGGGTCGAACTGAGGGAAAAAGGTATTAGGGTTATTTAGGAGATTCTGAAACTGCCAGTCGGTGGTCCACCACTCTTCTAGCTCTACTGGTAGAGGTTGGGTGTGGATAATAGGATCTGGGATCTCAGGCTCTAGATCAATTGGAAGTTGTGCTTCTGCTGGGTAATTAAAGAGGTTTTCACCGGCAGGTCCGATGAGGTCACTAAGTGCCAGTTTATGATCCAGCTCCTCCCAGGATGGCATTTCCTGGTCTTGCCTGGAACTTTCCCCGATCTCTATTCCCTTGGCTTTATCTTTGGGATCCTCAGTCTTTACAACTTTTCGTACGCACACGCCTCCAGCCCACGAATCTTCTTTTCTTTTTCGGTTTGGGTTTCTCCGGTGGTTGGGCTTGAAATTCCATAGGTTCATCAATGTCAGCACAGTAATCGGTAAAGTCTCTGGAAACTTCCACATTAACAGAATAGAGATTGAGATTCTGAAGAGCTTCAGACAACTCATTCATGCTGTTTAGCAGATATAGAGAAAATACACAAACTTCTAGGTTAAACTTTTATAAACCCATTTTCATGTAATCACAGAATAGCAATCAGAAAAATTAAGTATTTCTAAATACTTTATAGGCTTAAATCAGTGGCTCTGATACCACCTTTTTCTGTCACGACCCCCGGCCCGGTGTGACCCGGTCCAGGTGCCGCGGGACAGAAATCCGTGGTAACTGTTATGTTGGCAGCAGAAGTATTTAACAGGATCGTTTTAAACTTGAAAATGCCCAATTTATTTTATTTCACAAGTTGGGGATTACACCCATAATTTACAATAAAGGTGATTTCACTGGGAAATCCCTGTTTTTACAAAAAACATGTTTCTTTATTTTATTGAGCCACTTCCTCAAGCTTGTAGTGCTACACGGCACTTTTTCTGGATCACAACAGATCACCTGAAACATGTTTTAAAAAGGTTTTATCAGTAGAGAAATACTGGCGAGTCACTCAAGTTGCACAAAACGACACATTGTTATAATATACAGTATTAAGAGTGATTACAATGTTTTTATCAATCAATTACCCAACAGTATTTGTCACTCGACCAGTTTCTATGACTATGGTCATATCACCCATTGGCTAACTCATTGTCCAATGGTGACGGTTATCAAGTAATGTATACAAAACCCCACATACCGGCTATAATTGAAGACTACAAAGACTTAATCCCTGTAATTATAACTTTGAAAACAAACATGATTTTCAAAGCAATTTGATAAAAAGAGAATGACTCACATTGCAGATTTAATCGGGCAGAGTTTAGCCTACTGATAAGCCTGTTAACCTAATTCAAATAACAATGCACACGAAAACTAGGTCAGTAACTTAATACAACTTTTACGACAACTCACGAGATTCAAAACCTTCACAATGAATGACAAAGTGTGATACTTACATCCATCGAATTCATGACGAATGACAAAGTATAACCCGAGTTTGAGCAGCACTTAAACATCCATCGGATTGGTTTTTATCGATCGGACATTAAATCATAGCAGTGATCGAGTTATTACCCTGTTATCGCGGCAGAATTTCATGCTGTGTGTGTGTGTTTTGAACTGTTTAGATGATATCTCAGTGTACGAAATGAATTTAATCATCGAACGAACGCCAAAATGCAAGTGCCAATGCCCTGCTATTTATACTGAAAAACCGCCTCCCTCGCGTGGCGCGAGGGTCTGGCGCGTGGTGCGAGGGACAACCCCCTATCACAGGGTAGCCTCGTGTCTTGGTAGCTTAGGTAAGTCAACGTTTTGACGAAATTCAATTCCTATCGAAAACTGTAAGGATATTGCTAACTAGGGAATACCCCCCCCCCCCCTGAGTTTTAGGCCCTGATCTTGATTCTGATTGTTCTGAAAATTTTTAGGGGTCATGTAATATTTCTTGGGGGTCTCAATTAGGGTTTCCTATTGGACAAAATAAGATAAGAAATGGTAATTTTAATGAGAGTTTTTACACCTCGCGACAGATAAGTTTGGCAGAAATGGCCCCTGAATGTGCAAAGCTTGCTTTTCGATGCATTTTTTACACGTTTAAGGCCCGTTAAGCCATTTTCAAGGCTCTACAATGATGCCAAAGTGTAGGGGACATGTAACATGCTTGAAAATATGTCGGATGTCGGTTCGTTTGGTCGTACGATCACGTTATTCGGTTAATTACGACGAAACACGGACGTGAAAAACGATCCAAATTACGCGATGAATGGAATTTTAGCATGCCAATCACTAAAATAAAATATTTTAATGATTACATAAATTTTTTGGATGTCCGTATACATTCAGAACGTAAGATATGCGCGAAAATGCAAACTTGTGCACTTTTTGACGCTTTTAGTCCATGTTTGACCAAAAAGTTTATTTTTGCACACCGAACCCCTCAAAGCCTATTTCCAAGCTATGTAAAGGATATTTATGGTATGTTTAACTTATGGTCAAGTTCTGGAAAGTTAGATTCCATACGAATCAGCAGACTTTTGCAGTTTGACGCAAATAGTCCCTGCGATCGAATAAACTTGATTTCGACACACCAAACCCTCCAAAATTTATTTCTAAGTTATGTAAAGGTTATTTATGGTATGTTAAGCCCTTGTCACTATTCTGGAGTGTTTGTCGCGTTAAACTGATTACATTTACGCACCAGTTCGCACATAACTTTCCAGAAGGCGATTTAGAGCTCGAAATCGAACGAGAATTGATATGTGCAAATGATACACATATTTATACAAATCCCAAGTATGAAACACAATATTTCATTGATTTGGTATTTTTTTGATGGTCGAAGAGGCACATATGTCACACTTGCCACCAGACCTTTCTCCATCAATTTCGAATCTGATGTCGTCACTAAACGCATTCCTTAAATTATAGTCATTTTTGAGTGTTTATTTTTTGGTGTCTAATCCGCATATATATCATCATTGCTCTTGATTTTATTGACTGTATATATCTTAAACGTCAACATATACCCGTGTGATTTAGTTTAAGAAGATTTCAATGCCGAGAACCTCGATCAGAGATTAAAAAAGGCGTCAGGTTCACAATGATGTAACACTAAAATGGGATATCAAGGGCTAGGATTCTAGTTACAAGAACAAGGGCCAAACCAACCACTCGAGAATGGAATCGTCGAGCGAAAACACTTGACAACCTCCTGGAAGCAGATTTTCTTGCCACAAGACATTTCTCCATCAATTAGGAATCTGATGCCGTCACTAAACACATTCCTTAAATTGTATCCATATTTTGAGTTTTATATTTATTGGTGTCTAATCCGCATATATATCAGCATTGCTCTTGATTTTCTTGACTGTATATCTCTTAAATGTCAAAATATATACACGTGTGATTTAGTATAAGAAGAGTTTTCAATGCCGAGAACCTCGATCAGAGAGTAAAAAGGCGTAAGGTTCACAATGGTGTAAAACAAAAATGGGATATACCGGGCTAGGATTCGAGTTACAGGAACTAGGGCCAAACCAACCACCCAAGAATGGAATCGTCGAGCGAAAAAACTTGACAACCTCCTGGAAGCAGCTTTTCTTGCCACAACACCTTTCTCCATCAATTAGGAATCTGATGCCACCACTAAGCACATTACTTAAATTGTATCCATATTTTGAGTGTTTCTTTTTTGGTGTCTAATCCGCATATATATCACCATTGCTCTTGATTTTCTTGACCGTATATCTCTTAAATGTCAACATATACACGTGTGATTTAGTTTACGAAGATTTTTCAATGTCAAGAACCTCGATCAGAGAGTAAAAAAGGCGTGAGGTTCACAATGTTGTATAACTAAAATGGGATATATAGGGCTAGGATTCGAGTTACAGGAACAAGGGCCAAACCAACCACCCAAGAATGGAATCATCGAGCGTAAACACTTGAAAACCTCCTGGAAGCAGCTTTTGTTGCCACCAGACCTTTCTCCATCAATTTGGAATTTGATGCCGTCACTAAACACATTCCTTAAATTGTAGCCATTTTTTGTTTGTTTATTTTTTGGTGTCTAATCCGCATATATATCACTATTGCTCTTGATTTTCTTGACTGTATACCTCATAAATGTGAACATATACCCGTGTGATTTAGTTTAAGAAGATTTTTCAATGCCGAGAACCTCGATCAGAGAGTAAAAAAGGCGTAAGGTTCACAATGGTGTAAAACTAAAATGGGATATACTGGGTTAGGATTCAAGTTACAGGAACAAGGGCCAAACCAACCACCCAAGAATGGAATCTTCAAGCGAAAACACTTGACAACCTCCTGGAAGCAGCTTTTCTTGCCACCAGACCTTTCTCCATCAATTTGGAATCTGATGCCGTCTCTAAACACATTCCTTACATTGTAGTCATTTTTAGAGTGTTTATTTTTTGGTGACTAATTCGCATATATATCACCATTGCTCTTGATTTTCTTGACTGTATATCTCTTAAATGTCAACATATACCCGTGTGATTTAGATTAAGAAGATTTTTCAATGCCGAGAACCTCGATCAGAGAGTAAAAAAGGCGTAAGGTTCACAATGGTGTAACACTAAAATGGGATATACAGGGCCCGGATTCGAGTTACAGGAACAAGGGCCAAACCAACCACCCAAGAATGGAATCGTCGAGCGAAAACACTTGACAAACTCCTGGAAGCAGATTTTCTTGCCACAAGACCTTTCTCCATCAATTAGGAATCTGATGATGTCACTAAGCACATTCCTTAAATTGTATCCATATTTTGAGTTTTATATTTATTGGTGTCTAATCCGCATATATATCACCATTGCTCTTATTTTTCTTGACTGTATATCTCTTAAATGTCAAAATATATACACGTGTGATTTAGTTGATGAAGTTTTTTCAATGCGGAGAACCTCGATCAGAGAGTAAAAAAGGCGTAAGGTTCACAATGGTGTAAAACTAAAATGGGATATACCGGGCTAGGATTCGAGTTACAGGAACAAGGGCCAAACCAACCACCCATGAATGGAATCGGCGAGCGAAAACACTTGACAACCTCCTAGAAGCAACTTTTCTTGCCACCAGACCTTTCTCCATCAATTAGGAATCTAATGCCGTTACTAAATACATTCCTTAAATTGTAGCCATTTTTTGAGTGTTTATTTTTTGGTGTCTAATCTGCATATATATCACCTTGCTCTTGATTTTCTTGACTGTATATCTCTTAAATGTCAACATATACACGTGTGATTTTGTTTAAGAAGATTTTTCAATGCCGAGAACCTCGATCAGAGAGTAAAAAAGGCGTAAGGTTCACGATGGTGTAAAACTAAAATGGGATATACCGGGCTAGGATTCGAGTTACAGGAACTAGGGCGAAACCAACCACCCAAGAATGGAAGCGTCAAGCGAAAACACTTGACAACCTCTTGGAAGCAGTTTTTCTTGCCACAAGACCTTTCTCCATCAATTAGGATTCTGATGCCATCACTAAACACATTCCTTAAATTGTATCCATATTTTGAGTTTTATATTTATTGGTGTCTAATCCGCATATATATCACCATTTCTCTTATTTTTCTTGATTGTGTTGGTGCATACATCTGTCGTCTTCGTCTTATATCGAGTCTTGGGTTCGTTGCGGTTCTGAACAAGAATGATATCATTATTCTGGATGATGACATCATCCAAGTGACATAATGCTTGCATCATGACTACAACATATGCATGTGAAACAAGACAAAGTAGTTTGCATGTTCGAAATTGAATATTTCATATAAGACAAAATAGAAATCAGTAGGTGTTGTGTGTGTTGTCTTCCGGTGAGCCACGAAGTGCTGCCGAAGTGTTGTCAGAGATTGTAAACGTTTGCAGATCAATAATAACAACAGTTTAAAGTGAATGTTCGCTGAATTGAACCGAAACATTTGTTTCCGCCTCTTGTTTTGGTGAAAAGCTCTTCTAACCGACTCGTTCGGATCCGAAACCGATCCTACAAGTGGTATCAGAGCTCAGGAGGAAGAGCTATTGCTAATTCAGCCGCATTTTCTGTTTTTTTACACCTTCTCATCAAATTGAACATCTTTTTACGGACAGAATCGGTTCAGTTTTGCACATCTTTCTCGGAATTCTGTATTGACAAATCCTTGAAAGTTTCAAAGCTAAAATCGATCTAAAAATTGAGTTGTACTTGATTCCGCTCGAACATGTTCGATTAAAAAATGACATCAGCAGCACTTTGAAGCTGATTCCGCTCCAAAATCGACTATCAGCCTGATTCCGCTCCAGAATTTATCTTGATTCCGCTCCTAAATCAGCTTTCAGTTTGATTCCGCTCCTGAGTCATTTCTGATTCCGCTCCTGAGATTAATTCTAATTCCGCTCGTGAATTGATTGTGATTCCACTCATAAGTCTTCAGTTGATTTCGCTCCTGTTGACCATCAAATCTGATTTCGCTCCAAGTTTGAAAAGTCTAATTCAGCTCCAAAGTGTTTAGGTATTTTACAAGGTGGTACAGCTCATTTGAAAATTCGAAACATGGAGAACGAGTTCTACAATGCTTTTGCTAGTCCTATTACAATTACTCAGAGTACATTGCTTGAAAATGAAACGGGAACATCACAGAAACCGCCTAAGCTCTTGGATATTGATGATTACAATGCGTGGTCCGAACGGTTTGGAAATTGGGTTGAAGCTTATCACTTGGATGCGTGGGAACACACTGAAGAACCATATGTTAGACCTACAACGAATGGTATTCAGCAAACAATTAGAGTACTGATGGTGAGTTTGCTTCAGCAAGCAATCAAAGAGGACATTTTGATCTTGCTTCAACATGATGGAACTGCTTATTCGATTTGGACTGAACTGGAAGCAAAATTTGTAGGAAGCAATGATATGCTTAAAAACAAAATGTCGCTCATGAAGAAAGAATTTGATCTATTCCGTGGTTTGAAATCTGAAAACACCAAGCAAATTATTGAAAGATATTGTAAGTTGGTGAGAAATATGTCGAAATTGGGAATAAAAAAGGATACTGATGAGTTAATTGAAAAACTTGCTGATGCGTTACCACACGAGACTTGGGGAACCTTTTTGATGATGTTGAGAAACAATCAGAAAAAATATAAAAAGTTAACACTGGGTGAGTTCATCAAACATCTGGAAGCTCAAGAAATGGAGCAAAGGAAGATCGCCAGGATGAAGAACTACGATGGAGAACAAGACATCGGCTTGTATTTCAAGAGTGGTGCTAGTGAAAAGACAAATTTTTCTCCAAAGGTTGAAACAGCTTATAATGCAAAAGGTTCTTCGGAAAAATCAACTCTAGGATCAAGCAGCACATCTGGATTTTCTTCATTTCCGACATAGGATCCTCAGTTCACTACAACAAAAAGTGGAAAAGTTCTTCAATGCAACATTGCTTTAAAGCTTGAAAATGATCAGAACTATACAGAGGAAGTTGCTAAAGGCCACATGTCGTTGTTGGTTACAGTGCTTGAGTCCTATGGTGGATTAGTTGCAGGGAGGATCGGTAATCCAATGCTCACGAAAGAGGATTACGATCAAATTGATGCCGAGGAAATGGAATTGATGGATATTAAATGGTGCATGGCTAGTGTGTTGAGACGAGCTGAAAAGTTTAAACAAATCACAGGCAGAGATGATTTTCGCGAGGCACATGTTTCACCTTTAGGTTTTGATAAAACTAAAGTTACTTGTTTTCGTTGCAGGGAAAAGGGGCATTTCAAGAGAGAATGCACAAATCGAGAAGCGAGTGGAGCTCAAAATCCCTTCGGAAACAATGATTATTACAAAAAGGCGATTTATCATCAAGTCACACCACAGCCATATCAACAACAACAAGCATCGCATCAAGCACAAACTGCACATGGAAGAATGGAGATTAAAGATTCAAAGAAAGCTTGTCTGGGGAAGGATGGTGGATTCAGTTGGGATAATTACATTCCAACAAATAGCAAAGTGTGTCTGGCAGATCAAGATGATGAAAAATTAGCTGAAGGTTTCAGTTGGGATAATTTTTGCCCAGACCAAGAATTCATGTCCAAAGAGATTTCCAAAGATACGTTGAATTTTAAAGCTTTTATTGCTAATGCTTACGATCTGAAATGGGCAGAAAAAATCAGAAAAGTCAGGGAAGCTGAAGAAGAAAAATGGAGAAAAATTGAAGAAGAAGAAGAAGAAGAAGAAGAAAGGTTAAAAGCTGAAGCTGAAGCCGAGAGAAAGAGAAGAAATGAATTTTTTCAATCAAACAAAACAGTCAAAGATGTTCCGAAGTTTGATATCAAAGTTGATACTGAAGCAGTCAAAGTTTCTAAAAAGTGTTTGAATTGTGATTCGTTGATCAAGCAAAACAATGAACTGTTGCATAACATTAACAGATTAAAAGAATCATATGATACAATGAACAGAGAGATCAACAAGTACACTAAGTCAAACAGTGAACAAACTGTAGCAATGAATACACTCAAAGGAGCTTACATAAGACAACTTGATAATGTCAACTTCTACACCAAGAAATGTGCTGATTTGGAATTGAAGCTGATAACACAAAGAATAGAAACTGAGAGAGTTAAAAATTTATTAGAAAGTTACTCATGTTCTACTTTTGTTGTTGACAGGATTTATCCAATTGTGGAACAAATGAAGACATTTGAAGAAGTGAAGACTTCAGAAGAAAAGAAGTCAGAGACAAAAGGAGATGATGAAGTGAAAATTTCTGGTGAGAAACCAAGTGTTGTCTATAACAAATGTCCACCCCCGGTCGAAAATGGATATTTGTCTCGAAATCTAAATTCTGAAAGAGTCGAAAAGGCAATTAACTTACAGTGGGAGTCTGTGTCGTCAGATAACTTACCAGAAAATATTGATGTCACGTTCACATCGTCTGATACTGATCATGAGTCCAAGTTGATAAAAAGTGTGGTCGATCAGGTGTTAGACAAAGATGACATAGAGGAGTCAAAACCGGAGTCCAAATCCGAGTCAAAGTCTGGGTCCGACAAGTCAAAGTCAACAATCAAAAAGGACAAACGGGTTTATGATAAGAAATTTTTGCTATCAAAATCTAATTTGAATGACGAACCGGTCAAAGTAGCATATACTTTGAAAGATTCTGACAAATTATATTCTGATGAGATTTTTCCAATAAGAGGTGTTAAAAATGAAATGATTAAAAAGGTTTTCAAACAAACAGAAATTAATATTTCTGAAATAAAAGATGCAAATCTTTCTGAAAAACCTAAACCTTACACCTCAAGAGTGCAACAAAGATTAAACAAGAAAAAAGGTTATAGTTCTGGTTCTAGTTTTCACAAGAAACCAAACCATAACTGTAATTTCAAAAAGAAAGGATTAGGATTTAATCAACCGAAAAATCATAAAAATGAAAAAGTTTATAAATAAAAAACTGTGTTTGTTTCAGGAAACTCTTTAGAAGCTGAGAAAGAGCAAGCGTTCAGAAAGCAGACAAACCAAGAATTCCTTGCAAAGAAGCAAGATGAGATGAAGAAAAGTGTTATTCAGAAGAATACTGAGACGAGAACCTGTTTTCAGTGCAAAACTGCTGGTCATATTGCTAGAAATTGTCCGAAAACATTCAAACCAAAACAGGAGGTCTCTAGTAAAATGAAAGAAAAAGTTGTTGAGAAAACTGAACTTACAACCAGAAAGTTTACAAGCTTTGAAAATTCAACCTTTGAGATTGGTGAATGTTCAAAGAATGTGGTTAAAAGAAAAGAAAATTTGAAAAATCAAAAATGGGTTGTTAAGGGTTCAGGAAACAGTTCTGGTGATGAATCTGATTCCACAAAATCAGAGGAGCCAAAAGTTGTTAAAGAAAAGGTTGAGAAATCAGTTCCAAATGTGGATGATGTGAATTTTCCACCTCTGCGGGCTGAAAATTTTAAAAAGAAAGTTGGAAAAGTTGAAATTTCAAATCAATTTTATTCTGATAAGAAGAAATTTGATGTTGATAAGGCTTTCAATGGAACTGTGAAACACATTTTTGGAAAAATGGTCGATGGTAAGGCCAAAGGAGTGAAAGAATTTTATGCTTCCAAAAGAAATGTTCACAGGTTGGTTGAAAGAAAATATGAAGAAGAGGTTGTTTCACCCAAGGAAGGTCAGGCTTGGGTGGATATATTTTTCAAACAGTAACAACCTGACTTGCCGGAGATCCCAAGTTGGTAATCGCGGATCATGAATCGGCATCATTCATTGTTTATGAAAATTGTTTTTGTAGAAATGTGAATAGCCGGAACTCCCAGGTTGGTAAGTGTGGAGTAGGTATCGGCACCTTGAGAATTCAACCAACAGATGATGTTTGGTTGAAAATGCTTTATTGGATTGATCTTACAAGTGGTAAATCAGGGACATTAAGTTGTATCTGATTTCCTACAAGTGGTTAAAAAACAATGTGATGAACCAAACCCCTAACCTACCAATGGTTTTACAAGATCAACAAAACTAATTTTCCGGAAAAACCATTTGATTAAAACAAACTTAAGTGTTTTGAGATCATAATGGGAAACTAGTTTGTTGTGAGGGGGAGTTCTGATTGTTTATGCCAAGTGGATGGCGAATTGAGGCAATTCGATATCAGTTGTCACGTTTCTTGTACAGTTTGTTTTCAAATTTCCTAAAATGTGTTTGCATTTTAGGGGGAGTATATTTTTCAGAAAATCCAAAAACATTAGAAAATTTGAAAAAGCCAAAAACATGATAAAATGAAAAATGAGTTTTTGTTGCATAAAAGAAGAAATGATAGTACATCAGTGGACTGTCACAACACGCTAAAGAAATGGAAAGTCAAATGTGATAAACGGTCTCACTAAAGATGTGACGGTAGGCTTAGCTAGACTAGTAGATTTGCGATAACGATACAAACTTAAATGAAAAAGCCTAGTTCTAGTGGGAAGCATGGTCGAAAGCATAGTACTTAGTTTTGTCCTTCTTGACTGTGTGCCTACTCAGTAATCGCTGATTGTCGAAAGACATAAAACTGGTTAAGTTTGTGAACTTTCACAACTTTGCTGAAAATTCACTGTGATTGTGCATTTCATTTTGCAAAGATTTAAACTTGTTTTATTTCTTTATTTTGTTTAAGCATCGGACATCCTCTGCGTATACGTGAGTATCGACCTGGATGTAGTTGCCTAAACGTTCTGCTTTATTTTCTTTGGTGTTTCGTTTAAGCTTTGGACCTCCTCTGCGTATACGGAAGTATCGACCTGGTGGTTAAAGCCTAAACAACTTCAACTTGTTTTATTTTTCTTATTTTGTTTAAACATTGGACTTTCTCTGCGTATACGGAAGTATCGACCTGATTGTTAATGTTTAAACATTCTGCTTTGTTTTCGCACAAATCACAGTTGATAAAAGTTTAAAGGCATTGCTTGAGATAGTGTATTACATGATGAGGGGATATGCTGAGATCGTGGGGTCCATAAGAACTTAGTGCAAAATTAATATACCTTAACGTATCGGTAAGCATTTCGAAAGTTTTTAGATTGAGTTTAAGTGGACAGCAATATCGTCAATCAATGTGAATCGTTTAGAACTTAAAATGAAATCAAGCTTAACGGTGTTAGTGATTTGTCTCATAAACTGATATGATCCTCTTGCACGAACTCACAAAAATATTGTTTGTAAATATTTCATTTTCTGCATTTCTATTTCAGTAAAAAAAAACAAAAAGATTTTAAGTGTGTTTTAGCATAAATTTTGTAAAAATCCAAAAAGATTTTCGACAATTGACTTTGAAGAGCTGATTTTCAAAATTCAGAGTGCTAAACATGATGAACATATGGTTTGGGTGAAAGTATTTGAGGTTTGATGAAATGAAATGAGAAAAGTTTTACAATAAAAACATTATTCCTGCAAGTGGTAAATTAGATTTAAAAATCTTATCCACAAATGGTTATCAGAAAATTTATTTTTGGGTAGAGTTTATGCAGGTTGGCCAAGTTTCGATCCAGAACAGGATGAAAGCCAGGTTATGATCGTGTGAATTCCAGACTACAATCCCAGCTTAGTGAAAGGGGGAGTCTGAAGACATCGAGAGGGAGTCTGAAGATTGTAGAGACAGATTCAGATCCTGAAGATTACGAGAAAGAGATAAAGATTGAGGATGCTTTCACTGTGAGATATTTCAGAGAGTGTTCAGACTGATAAAGACTGAAGATGCAAAGACTCGACACTTAAGACTCATCAACATTTGAGGGGGAGTCTGTTGGTGCATACATCTGTCGTCTTCGTCTTATATCGAGTCTTGGGTTCGTTGCGGTTCGGAACAAGAATGATGTCATCATTCTGGATGATGACATCATCCAAGTGACATAATGCTTGCATCATGACTACAACATATGCATGTGAAACAAGACAAAGTAGTTTGCATGTTCGAAATTGAATATTTCATATAAGACAAAATAGAAATCAGTAGGTGTTGTGTGTGTTGTCTTCCGGTGAGCCACGAAGTGCTGCCGAAGTGTTGTCAGAGATTGTAAATGTTTGCAGATCAATAATAACAACAGTTTAAAGTGAATGTTCGCTAAATTGAACCGAAACATTTGTTTCCGCCTCTTGTTTTATTGAAAAGCTCTTCTAACCGACTCGTTCGGATCAGAAACTGATCCTACAGATTGTATATCTCTTAAATGTCAAAATATATACACGTGTGATTTAGTTGATGAAGATTTTTCAATGCGGAGAACCTCGATCAGAGAGTAAAAAAGGCGTAAGGTTCACAATGGTGTAAAACTAAAATGGGATATACCGGGCTAGGATTCGAGTTACAGGAACAAGGGCCAAACCAACCACCCATGAATGGAATCGTCGAGCGAAAACACTTGACAACCTCCTGGAAGCAGATTTTCTTGCCACAAGACCTTTCTCCATCAATTAGGAATCTGATGCCGTCACTAAACACGTTCCTTAAATTGTATCCATATTTTGAGTTTTATATTTATTGGTGTCTAATCCGTATATATATCACAATTGCTCTTATTTTTCTTGACTGTATATCTCTTAAATGTCAAATTATATACACGTGTGATTTAGTTGATGAAGATTTTTCAATGCGGAGAACCTCGATTAGAGAGTAAAAAAGGCGTAAGGTTCACAATGGTGTAAAACTAAAATGGGATATACCGGGCTAGGATTCGAGTTACAGGAACAAGGGCCAAACCAACCACCCATGAATGGAATCGTCGAGCGAAAACACTTGACAACCTCCTAGAAGCAGCTTTTCTTGCCACCAGACCTTTCTCCATCAATTAGGAATCTGATTCCGTTACTAAATACATTCCTTAAATTGTAGCCATTTTTTGAGTGTTTATTTTTTGGTGTCTAATCTGTATATATATCACCTTGTGTGACAACTGTGCTCTGTAATCGATGTACAATACAAAACAATGTTAATTATTAATAAAACAATGTGTTTTGGTGTTACTATATGTGTATTTGTGTTTGATGATTTTACGATTCGATTCGATTTCCGATTTCAAGCTTTAAATCGCTTTCTGGAAAGTTATACGCAAACTGGTGCATAAACGCAGTCAGTTTAATGCAACAAACACTTCGGAATAGTGGAATAGGCTTAACATACCTTAAATAACCTTCACATAACTTAGAAATAAGTTTTGGATGGTTTGGTGTGTTGAAAACAAGTCTATTCGATCGTAGGGACTATTTGTGTCAAACTGCGAAACTTTATCGATTCGTATGGTATCGAAGAGTCCGGAACTTGATCATAAGCTAAAAATTCCATAAATAACCTAAACATTGCTTAGAAATAAGCTTTGAATGGTTCGGTGTGCAAAAATATGCTTATTTGATCTTTCAGGGACTAAAAGTGTCAAAAACGACGTAAGTTTGCAATTTCGCGCATATCTTACGTTCTGACCACATCTGGACATCCAAAATTTTTGTACACACTAAAATATTTTTATTTTAGTGATCGGCATGCAAAAATACCGTTCGTCACTTAATTTGGTTCGTTTTCGCGTCCGTTTGAGTTTCGTCGTAATTTAACGAACAACGCGACCGTATGACCAAACGAGCCGACATCCGAGAGTGTTCCAAGCATATTTTGAGTCCTCTAAAATTTATTGACCTTGTAGAGCCTTGAAAATAGCTTAACACATGCAGGGACCTAAACTGCCAATTTTCAAACTTCTGCTGATCTGGGGAGGCCAGACGGGGAGCGTAAGGTTGCCCCTATACCTTACGCGGGCCGTGTGAAGTGCCCAGTTCCAGAAAACTCAGTTTCAGCAATCTGTTGCAACTTCAGGGGCTGTTTACGCAAATTCTTGGTGTGGTAGCCAAGTTAACACCTCTCCAAGGCTTCTAAGCTGCTCATAACACTTGTATGGATGAGATTTAATGCTTGGAGGCTACAGAAACATGTGTAATGATCCTATGAACTTGCTACAACTATAAATAGCCAAGCAAATTCATTCATTCATTGCTCATTTCCTCCTTATCTTCTCTACAATCTGAATTGGGAGCTCTCCCAAGTGTTTGGAGCTTTCTAATCTGATTATTCTTGGTAGAAAAGATAGCTAGGACCCTTTGTAAGTCTTCTTTCATGCTTATTCTTTATGTTTAAGCAGAAAGTCAAACAGTTTGGCCAACAGTTTGACTTTCGGTTTTGACCATCAATTGGTCAAGTCAAAGTTCAATTGAACTTTGCAACGTGATTGTAATCACGATGGTTATAATCCTTAGCGATTATACCTACTGATTACCACGTTAACTAGGTGTAGTGACGAGTTAAAGCTTCGGTCAAAATGCGTTTTAGCACGCATTTTGCAACGGAACTATTTTCGGGTATCAAAACTCATTGTTTTGATACCAAATCAGTTTTCTAAGTAGGTTAAACATGTTTTGACATGTTTAACTCGTCACTATTAGTTTAGTGCTTGTTTAGGGTCGTAAGTTAAGCGGTCTAAACAACCGCTTAGACTTTCGAACCTGACCCGTTTGGTCAATCATTAAGATCCGACTAAGCTTGATTAGTGATCATAGTTGCATAGGGAATAACCACTGAGGTTATACCTTATGATCACATAAGATTGGTTAGTTATTTGTTAAGTAGCTTGTATGCCCATAGGAAATGACCAAAATGCCCTTTTGAAGCTTAAATCCGTATTTTACATATGTGAACATGTTTTTGACATATAATCTGATTTAGTAACATGTTTAGGTATAATTGGGCATATAAGACTTGACATAGCACATAGTTAACCATCCGAACATAGTTTTGCGCGAACGACACGTTAAAGTAGCATAAGCTACCTTAATGGGTCGTAACGGGTCGAAAGCACTTAGGCTAAGTTCCGATTTAGAATGTAGGCTTTGTTAAACCATATCACATGAGTTCCAACACTCATTTGGTTTATAAGACCTCATTCTATCCGATCTTCCGATTTAGTTGTCGATTTACTTATTAGTGATCCGATTACTAGGTACTACTTGAATTTCCTTGGTTTGTCTGAGCTTCGCTAAGTTCTTTAGATCAAGGATACCCTTCTATTCAATGTGAGTACATAGTTCCCCTATTTTACTGTTTTCAATTGTTTTGGGGTGATTCATATGTATCAAAACGATTTCGATATTTTAACGATGTTTTCAAAAACGATTAAGATGGTTTATGTCACACCCCGACCACGTAGAACATACAAAACGTGGCGGAAACGTCGGGGAGTGTTGTAACAGAAATAAATGTTTCAAATCCATGGCAATTGAAGTTTCGTTTTATTAATTAAAAGTGTTACAATGTCTTATCAAACAAAGAAATACAACATAATTAACTAGTCTTGCATCTTTTATTGTCACTAAAGCCCAAGTCTGCCTATGTGTATCTTGATCATCTTATGCAACAGCTCCTGAAAAACACATGTGAAAATAGGTACGTCAGCATAAAAATGCCGGTGAGATACATAGGTTTTGTGAAAATAGGTTTCATGACTTATGTTTGAGAAAATGTTTAGTCATGAACCTTGTAATTTGCTTTGTCTTGTAAATCATTTGAAAAACAATGAGTTCAGATGATATGTATAAATAAGTGAATAATGTATGGTTAAATGAATAACCATTGTAAACTGAGTTTGTATAAGATAAGTTGCTTGTAAAACAATGTATTGTGAAAAGTATGTTATTTGTATAAAATGTTATATGTATCAAACTGAAATGATTCAAATAACGCTACAATATGTGATACCATACAAACACTTATATATAGGAAGTACCAGCGGCGTATCCACCATGCTTGTATCATATTACACACGCATCGTTACTTAATCATTTAATCAAACCAAACCAACAATGTAATATGTCTATGTTTAAACCAATTGCCAAAATGTATTGCAATAATATGTTAAAATGTTTATGTCAAAATGTAAATCATATAATGTATAACAAATGTCAAGAGTGTTTATGTGTCAAATGTAAACCATGTAATGTGTAACCAAAATGATATGTATGGCTAGTGAAAATGCATCAACTAAACCATAGGTGAAATGCACAAAACAAAGTATTGAAGTAAAACTTAGTTTAAATCAAAGTTATGTTTTGTGGGAAATGCATGATCAAATGTCAATCATGTTAAAATGTCTATGTCGAAATGTCTATGTCAAATGTCTATGTCAAAATGTCATGTAAAACGATGTACTAAGTAATGCACACAATGGGCACACCTAGCATGAAATGTAATGTAAAACGATGTACTAAGTAATGCACACAATGGGCACACCTAGCATAAACACAATGAAGTCATGTACTATAATGTACTAATGAACATAGCAAGTATATGATGTCAAAACAGGAAAGCATGAAAGTAACAAGTAGGCACATGTGTTCCACCCCAAAACAGTTTGGAAAACAGTAAAAGAGGGGTCTATGTACTCACTTGAGATTGCTCAGAAGTCCTTGAGTAACAACCAAACAATGCTAGAGATCGCGGATATCAAACGGCACCTAATATAGGTAACTATATTATTAAACCGGACCTAAATCGGAGGATTTAGATAGAATGAGGGTTTGTAAACCAAACGAGTATAGAGACTCGTGTCATATGGTTTAACAAAGCCTACATACTAAATGAAACCTTAATCTAAGGGCTTACGACCCATTACGACCCGTTTAGGTAGCTTATGTTACTTTAACGCGTCGTTCGCGTGAAACGCGTTCGGACCGTCTAACTAGTCCTATGACAAGTGTTATATGCCTAAACATGTTATATAATCAGTTATGTGACAAAAGATTAGGTTACATATGCTTAATTACCAATTATACATGAAAAGGGTATTCTGGTAATTTACCTAAGGCATATAAACTACCTATCATACAACTACTCAAACGATGTGACCATAGGGTATAACCTCGGAAGGTTATTCCCTACCTACTATGGTCACCTAATGTATTTGGTCGGATCCTAATGATCGACCAAATGGGTCGGGTTCGAGGTATAAGCGATTTATTAGATCGCTTACCCTACGACCCTAGACAACGTGGTAATTAGTAGGCATAGTCCCAAGGGACTATAACCAACGTGATTACACTCACGTTGCGAAGTTCAAACGAACTTCGCATTGACCATAACTGGTCAATGCAGAAAGTCAAACAAAGTTTGACTTTCAGACTCGAAAGACTCGAAAAGCAATAAAAGAACGAAAGAATACTTACGAAGGGTCCCCGAATGCTAATCCCGATCCAAGTAACTCAGGTATGAAACAATGGTTTCAACTTAGAGCTTATAGGATCAGAATTCTAGTGGGTTTTGAAGTTGTGTGGGTTGGGTATTTATAGGAATACCCGAACCGTTAAGATCGTTTGTCGAATATCGTGCCTTAATCGTATCCGTACAAGTGTCGGAAAGTTATGGTGCCTAAAAACAACCCTTATCAGCTGAATATGCAAGTGGTGAGTGTGTGGATGAGGTTTAAACAGCTGGAATCAGCTGACTAAACGTTCTTATCTGATCAGGAAGGCTGAGGTGGGCCGCCTAAGATTTAAGCTTGGCTGAGGCGGGCCGCCTAGCTCTTCAGATCAGAAAACAAGTTTCAAATGTTGCAGTTTCAGTCCCTGTTATGTGTTTAAGCCATTTCCGACATGTTTAAGGCCCGTTAAGCCAACTTTAAGGCCCTAACATGATGTCTAAACATTTTGGACATGAAACATGCTCAAAAATATGCCGGAGGTTGGTTCGTTTGGCCGTACGAACGCGATGTTCGCTTAATTACGACGGAATGCGCATAAGCGCGAAAAACGATCCAAATGACGAAACGAATGGATTTTTCTTATGCCAAACACTAAAATAAAATATTTTAGTGCTTACATAAATTTTTGGATGTCCGGATGTATTCAGAACGTAAGTTATGCGCGAAAATGCAAACTTGTGCACTTTTTGACGCTTTTAGTCCCTGAATGACACAAAAGTTTATTTTAGCATACCGAACACCTCAAAGCCTATTTCTAAGCTATGTAAAGGATATTTATGGTATGTTTAACTTATGGTCATGTTCCGGAATGTCTGTTACAGTTCAAATTGGCATACTTTCGCAGTTTGTCAAGTTTAGTCCCTGTAAGCGATTTAACTTGATTTTGCCATACCAAAGCCTTCAAAACTTATTTCTAAGTTAAGTAAAGGTTATTTAAGGTATGTTAAGCCTATTTCACTATTCCGGAGTGTTCGTTGCATTAAACTGGTTATATTTACGCACCAGTGCGTGTATAACCTTCCAGAAAGCGATTTAGAGCTTGGAATCGAACAAGAGTTGATATGTGTAAACGATACACATATTTTTACAAATCCCAAGTATGAAATATAATATTTCATTGGTTTGGCATTTGTTTGATGGTTGAAGTGACACGGGTGTCACAGTCTCCCCTACTTTAGGAAATTTCGTCCCGAAATTTATTCGTAGGAGTCTATTTGTGACTTTGTGTCAAATAACCACCTGAGATAATCAAGGCATAAACCTGTTTTTTTTTTCTCTTTAACGGACATTTTTCAAAAATGAAAAATGAACGGAGTTATTTTCACAGGCATTCTTTAGAAATGAAAATGAACGAAATTAGTCATTTTTCCACCATTTCTTCAGAACCGAAAATGAACGAAACGAGTCATTTTCCCACCATTTCTTCAGAACCGAAAATGAACGAAACGAGTCATTTTCCACCATTTCTTCAGAACCGAAAATGAACGAAACGAGTCATTTTCCACCATTTCTTCAGAACCGAAAATGAACGAAACGAGTCATTTTCCACAACTTCTTTAGAACCGAAAATGAACGAAACGAGTCATTTTCCACAACTTCTTCAGAACCGAAAATGAACGAAACGAGTCATTTTCCACAACTTCTTCAGAACCGAAAATGAACGAAATGAGTCATTTTCCACAACTTCTTCAGAACCGAAAATGAACGAAATGAGTCATTTTCCACAACTTCTTCAGAACCGAAAATGAACGAAATGAGTCATTTTCCACAACTTCTTCAGAACCGAAAATGAACGAAATGAGTCATTTTCCAGACACACGACCAAACTAGCTGTGGTTTCCGTGCACTGAATTCCATAATTATGTATGCATCCATAATTACGCAATTCCTTGCATAGTCCGCACAATTTGTTCGTAATGTGAAGGGGAGGAAAATCAAACCTGTGATGAGTGTGACTAGACTACCATAGGGTCCTTTTAATTAGATCGACAAATGATCCTTTTAATTAGGCGACCAAGGAGTCCTTTCAGCTATATCATCACATGATATTCCTAACCAGATTTTTGGATCAATCTGTTTACCTAGACCACTCAGGGGTCTAATTATGGAATGGTACAATATAATCCAAGGGTCTTTACTATTACGTACAAGCCCATTGAGGATTTAATATAGCACCTTTGGATATCCTACTATGAATCCCTTATACGAAGATATGGAAGATTCTACGAGGATTTGGATAACAAAAACTTGGATTACATAAAAACATAAAAGAAAACACATAAGCACATAATCACATAGTTGTTTAACTTGGTTATTGATTTGTTATCTTTGGACGCGGATACTTAAAGCACACCAGGAATCCAATTCGTGGATTTCATTTGGCACTTTAATCATTTCAAGAATCCATCCATGAAGATAGGATGATCTACCAAAAATTCGATTTTCGTTTTCAGGAAAACGCAATATGCGAATTAAGGTACACAATAATTTAGGACATACGGAAATACCCTTGGGTACCCTATTAAGAATTTATAGTGGTACTTGGGGTATTCGTACAGAATTATAACTTGCACCTTGCACTTCGTCTCTTTGCAAGAGACGGGTACTTAGGATCTTTGTGTAAAACGCAAGAGATTGTAAAATGGGAAAATTTTGGGGGTAGTTTGCTTTTCAAGGAATACGATTCCTTGATTGTCGGTATTATAGGGGATATGTTGTTTATACATACAATCACATAAATACATTGCAATGTAAATAAAAAGATTTATTTATTAACAATGATAACAACTGTTTCATGGACCTTGACAACAAAAGAAAATAATACATAAGACATGATTATTTCTAAACGGTGTTGTCTTCTAGTCGATCAGATGCTCATCTCTGTGCTGGATTAGCATTAGCAAGCTTTGGGCAATTTCTTCGGAAATGTCCCATCTCGCCACACTTGTAGCAAAAACCTGGTGGAAAGCGAGCTCGAGCAGGTTTGTTGTTAGCTTGATTTGGTGCAACTGCGGCTACGCAAACTTTTGCTGTATGACCTTTACGTCCACAAATTTGGCATTCGCGGCACTTCACCATAGCATGATGATAAAGGTTGCATTTGTTGCACAAGGGTGAAGTTCCATTGTATGGTTTCCTAGCACGGGGTTGAGCTGGTTGTTTGGGGACGGCTTGACCATTGTGAGCGACCATGGCGAAGTTCTGAGAAGCCTTTCGCTTCTTTGACTGCTCAGGGGATCCAGTCTGTTCATCCATGGTCTTTGATTCCTCGATTGGTTTCGATTCCTCGACCGATTTCTTGTCACCCTTTCGGAAAAGCTTACGCTTCCTGATCTGAGATTCAGTCAAAGTTGCAGATAGCTCAATGGCCTGCCTAACCGTAGTGGGGTTACTGCCAGTCACAATGTCTTGTACTGAGTCAGGGAGGCCATCAATGTATTTCTCGATTGCCTTATCCAAAGGCGTAACCATAGTAGGGCACAATAGGCTCAGCTCCTCATATCGATCAGTGTATGCTCGATGTTCGCCGCTGTCTTGCTTAAGATCGTCGAATTCTCTTTCCAATGCCCTGATCTCGTGACGAGGACATAATTCCTTCATCATCAGTGCTCGAAGTTCTTCCCATGTTTGCGCCAGTGCCTCTTCGGCACCCCTATCTCTCACCACACCGTTCCACCATGTCAAAGCTCGTTTCTCAAAGACACTAGATGTGAAGTCTACCTTTCGCTCGTTTGGACATTGAACATGCCTGAAGGTGCTCTCTAGACTCTCGAACCATTGCAGAAGTGCAGTCGCTCCTTGAGACCCAGAAAACTTTGATGGCTTAGCCGAGTTGAACGTCTTGAAGTTGCAGAGAGCATTATTGTTGTTGATAGCTTGGTGACATTGGGCAACGATGATCGGGATTGCAGCAGTCATTTGCTGTGTAATGACAGCTGCCAGCTCGTCAGCAGATACTGGATTTTCGCGTCGTGGAGGCATTCTAAAAGAGAAGAACATGAAAGGAAACGAGTGAGAGAATTATACGAAAAGAATGAAATGAACAAATCTGATGAAAGCCAGGATAGTGGTCATTTGTTTGTTACTACAAAGCAACAAACGACACACAGCGACTGAATTAAAGTAAATGGATCAAAAATAATGTATCACGAAGACATGCTCGCCTATAAGTGAACACTCATCCCAAGAATTCCCAGGTAAGCACAACTGGTCTCGCGTCTGATGAGATGTATACGAAGTGCTTGCCTAGACAGAAAACCCAGAATACAGGCATTCACCCTTCCAGTTTGCACGTGTTCACACTATTTAGGACCCAAAACTTTGACGAGATTTTGAAAACTCAAAAGGGTTCAAAACCTTATAACAAAGGGTTCAAAACCTAGTAATTAATCATCCTAGATCAGATGATTAGTTTTTCAAAGCGGTTTTGAAATTTATGTTCTTGTTGTGGTCGTCGCCTAAGGATAGGTGACGGTATTGTTTTATGACTAAACGCAAGTAAACTCGCGTTAGGGTCCTAAGGAGGTTATAGACTAGGTCAAAGCATTACTAATAACCTAATTCCCTATAACCATTGGCTCTGATACCATCTTTTCTGTCACACACCGACCACGTAGAACATACAAAATGTGGCGGAAATGTCGGGGAGTGTTGTAACAGAAATAAATGTTTCAAATCCATGGCAATTGAAGTTTCGTTTTATTAATTAAAAGTGTTACAATGTCTTATCAAACAAAGAAATACAACATAATTAACTAGTCTTGCATCTTTTATTGTCACTAAAGCCCAAGTCTGCCTATGTGTATCTTGATCATCTTATGCAACAGCTCCTGAAAAACACATGTGAAAATAGGTACGTCAGCATAAAAATGCCGGTGAGATACATAGGTTTTGTGAAAATAGGTTTCATGACTTATGTTTGAGAAAATGTTTAGTCATGAACCTTGTAATTTGCTTTGTCTTGTAAATCATTTGAAAAACAATGAGTTCAGATGATATGTATAAATAAGTGAATAATGTATGGTTAAATGAATAACCATTGTAAACTGAGTTTGTATAAGATAAGTTGCTTGTAAAACAATGTATTGTGAAAAATATGTTATTTGTATAAAATGTTATATGTATCAAACTGAAATGATTCAAATAACGCTACAATATGTGATACCATACAAACACTTATATATAGGAAGTACCAGCGGCGTATCCACCATGCTTGTATCATATTACACACGCATCGTTACTTAATCATTTAATCAAACCAAACCAACAATGTAATATGTCTATGTTTAAACCAATTGCCAAAATGTATTGCAATAATATGTTAAAATGTTTATGTCAAAATGTAAATCATATAATGTATAACAAATGTCAAGAGTGTTTATGTGTCAAATGTAAACCATGTAATGTGTAACCAAAATGATATGTATGGCTAGTGAAAATGCATCAACTAAACCATAGGTGAAATGCACAAAACAAAGTATTGAAGTAAAACTTAGTTTAAATCAAAGTTATGTTTTGTGGGAAATGCATGATCAAATGTCAATCATGTTAAAATGTCTATGTCGAAATGTCTATGTCAAATGTCTATGTCAAAATGTCATGTAAAATGATGTACTAAGTAATGCACACAATGGGCACACCTAGCATGAAATGTAATGTAAAACGATGTACTAAGTAATGCACACAATGGGCACACCTAGCATAAACACAATGAAGTCATGTACTATAATGTACTAATGAACATAGCAAGTATATGATGTCAAAACAGGAAAGCATGAAAGTAACAAGTAGGCACATGTGTTCCACCCCAAAACAGTTTGGAAAACAGTAAAAGAGGGGTCTATGTACTCACTTGAGATTGCTCAGAAGTCCTTGAGTAACAACCAAACAATGCTAGAGATCGCGGATATCAAACGGCACCTAATATAGGTAACTATATTATTAAACCGGACCTAAATCGGAGGATTTAGATAGAATGAGGGTTTGTAAACCAAACGAGTATAGAGACTCGTGTCATATGGTTTAACAAAGCCAACATACTAAATGAAACCTTAATCTAAGGGCTTACAACCCATTACGACCCGTTTAGGTAGCTTATGTTACTTTAACGCGTCGTTCGCGTGAAACGCGTTCGGACCGTCTAACTAGTCCTATGACAAGTGTTATATGCCTAAACATGTTATATAATCAGTTATGTGACAAAAGATTAGGTTACATAAGCTTAATTACCAATTATACATGAAAAGGGTATTCTAGTAATTTACCTAAGGCATATAAACTACCTATCATACAACTACTCAAACGATGTGACCATAGGGTATAACCTCGGAAGGTTATTCCCTACCTACTATGGTCACCTAATGTATTTGGTCGGATCCTAATGATCGACCAAATGGGTTGGGTTCGAGGTATAAGCGATTTATTAGATCGCTTACCCTACGACCCTAGACAACGTGGTAATCAGTAGGCATAGTCCCAAGGGACTATAACCAACGTGATTACACTCACGTTGCGAAGTTCAAACGAACTTCGCATTGACCATAACTGGTCAACGCAGAAAGTCAAACAAAGTTTGACTTTCAGACTCGAAAGACTCGAAAAGCAATAAAAGAACGAAAGAATACTTACGAAGGGTCCCCGAATGCTAATCCCGATCCAAGTAACTCAGGTATGAAACAATGGTTTCAACTTAGAGCTTATAGGATCAGAATTCTAGTGGGTTTTGAAGTTGTGTGGGTTGGGTATTTATAGGAATACCCGAACCGTTAAGATCGTTTGTCGAATATCGTGCCTTAATCGTATCCGTACAAGTGTCGGAAAGTTATGGTGCCTAAAAACAACCCTTATCAGCTGAATATGCAAGTGGTGAGTGTGTGGATGAGGTTTAAACAGCTGGAATCAGCTGACTAAGCGTTCTTATCTGATCAGGAAGGCTGAGGCGGGCCGCCTAAGATTTAAGCTTGGCTGAGGCGGGCCGCCTAGCTCTTCAGATTAGAAAACAAGTTTCAAATGTTGCAGTTTCAGTCCCTGTTATGTGTTTAAGCCATTTCCGACATGTTTAAGGCCCGTTAAGCCAACTTTAAGGCCCTAACATGATGTCTAAACATTGTGGACATGAAACATGCTCAAAAATATGCCGGAGGTTGGTTCGTTTGGCCGTACGAACGCGATGTTCGCTTAATTACGACGGAATGCGCATAAGCGCGAAAAACGATCCAAATGACGAAACGAATGGATTTTTCTTATGCCAAACACTAAAATAAAATATTTTAGTGCTTACATAAATTTTTGGATGTCCGGATGTATTCAGAACGTAAGTTATGCGCGAAAATGCAAACTTGTGCACTTTTTGACGCTTTTAGTCCCTGAATGACACAAAAGTTTATTTTAGCATACCGAACACCTCAAAGCCTATTTCTAAGCTATGTAAAGGATATTTATGGTATGTTTAACTTATGGTCATGTTCCGGAATGTCTGTTACAGTTCAAATTGGCATACTTTCACAGTTTGTCAAGTTTAGTCCCTGTAAGCGATTTAACTTGATTTTGCCATACCAAAGCCTTCAAAACTTATTTCTAAGTTAAGTAAAGGTTATTTAAGGTATGTTAAGCCTATTTCACTATTCCGGAGTGTTCGTTGCATTAAACTGGTTATATTTACGCATCAGTGCGTGTATAACCTTCCAGAAAGCGATTTAGAGCTTGGAATCGAACAAGAGTTGATATGTGTAAACGATACACATATTTTTACAAATCCCAAGTATGAAATACAATATTTCATTGGTTTGGCATTTGTTTGATGGTTGAAGTGACACGGGTGTCACAGTTTATATTAAACTAAATACGATTTCGATACTGTGAACGAAACTTGATGGTTGTAACTACATAACGAATGACATTCATTAGCATTGATGGTTGTAACTACACCCATGGTTATGTGTGGGGGTTATGTAGGTAACGACCGAATCTGATGATTGTTAACTTACCCTTTGGTGGTTTGTTAATGCGAGAAATGAGGTAGTCGAGTCACGAAGGTTTGAATGTTATTAGTGAGACGACCATAAGTAGTTTCACAAATTAAAACGAAAATGATTTTGGGACGATTTAAACGATTTGGAATGAATTAAACGAGATAAAACGATTTGAACGAACGATTGGTTTGGGTTGTGATTAGGTAATGGGATAAGTGTAACATGATAAAAGCATGGTAGATACGCCGCTGGTACATCTTATATATAAGTTCTTTTATCATATTACATTTCATGTCATTATTTAGTTCACTTGGGAAACGATTTGAAATGATGTCACTCAACGAGGTTTTCGAAATGATATAAACCATACGAGTTTTATTAACGAGTTTTAACGAAATGTTTTACGAAGTGGTTTACTAAAACAAAAGTTTTTGAGTTAAGAATCATGGCTACGAGATTTTATAAATTATAACCATCTTGATTTGAGTTGGTTAATCATGTTGCAATATTATATACTTTTCAAAAACAAGGTTTTCGAGATATTGCAATATATATAAACGAGCCATGATTCCGCTACTCTTATAAAACCTATGTGTTCGCCAGCATTTCTTTGCTGACTTTGTTTTTACATATGTTTCAGGTGATGTTGCGTGATGATTGCTAGGGAGCATGTTCACTTAGGATCTGGACGAGGCCTTATTGACTTAATAACGATAATAGACGATGTTTAATTTGTTTGTTTGGTTTAAAAGACAATGTACATTACTTAATAAATCAATAAAACGAAACTTTTGATTACCATGGTTGTGAAACGATGATTCTGTTACAACACTCCCCGACGTTTCCGCCATGATTTGTTGTTTTAACGTGGTCGGGGTGTGACAGAAGAGTTGGTATCAGAGCCAATGGTTATAGGGAATTAGGTTATTAGTAATGCTTTGACCTAGACTATAACTTTCTAGGACCCTAACACGAGTTTACTTGCGTTTAGATTTTAAAACAATACCGTCACCTATCCTTAGGTGATAACCACAACGAGAACACAATAACAAATCCGCTTCGAAAATTAATCATTTATCCTTGGATGATTGATTGTAAGATTTTGAACCCTCTCAGTTTTCAAAATCTCGTTAAAGTTTGGGTCTAAATAATGTGAACACTGGCAAACTGGAAGAGTGAATGCCTGTACCCTGAGTTTTCTGTCTAAGGCTAGAGTGTTCGTACAAATCCGCAGTATCGGACCAGTCACTCTTACCTGGGAACTCTTGGGGTGAGTATTCACTTATAGGCGAGCATGTCTTCGGTGATACATTATTATGACCTATTTACTTTGATTAGTCACTGCGTATCGTTTGTTTGTTGGAGGTAACGAACGAATGATCGCCTTCCTTGTGATTTGTCGATGTCTTCAATACCTCCTTTGTTTCTCCAATTGTCGACCTCACTCGTTGCTCATGTTTCCTTTTTAGACAATGCCTCCTCGACGCGAAGCTCGAACTTTTACCGCTGAGGAAGTTGCAGCCCTTGTCTCTCAGCAAATGGCTGCTGTACTTCCAGGCGTTGTGACCCAAATCCACGAGCTATACAACAATAACAATAATAACAACAATAATGCTCAGTGTAATTTCAATAATTTCAATTCTGCAAAACCGCTTAAGTTTTCTGGGTCGCAAGGAGCAACTGCGGTCCTGCAGTGGTTCGAAAGTATCGAGAGCACGTTCAGACATGTGCAATGTCCGAATGCGCGTAAGGTTGAGTTTGCTTCAAGCGTGTTTGAGAAGCGAGCTCTTACATGGTGGAATGGAGTGATGCGCGATAGGGGTGCCAAAGTGGCATTAGCACAAACTTGGGAAGAGCTCCGAGCTCTCATGATGAGAGAATTCTGTCCCCGTCACGAGATTCGAGCTTTGGAACGAGAATTCGATAATTTGAAACAAGACGGGGGAGAACACCGTGCTTATACAGATCGATTTGAGGAGCTCAGTTTGTTGTGTCCCACTATGGTTACCCCACTGGAGAAAGCAATCGAGAGGTATATCGATGGTTTACCCGACTCTATTCAGGATATTGTGACCGGTGTTAATCCTACTACCATCCGTCACGCGATCGAGTTGTCAGCTACCCTGACTGATTCCCAAGTTAGGAAGGGTAAACTCACCCTCAAGGGTGATAAAAAGAAGTCGACCGATTCTGTCACACCCCCAAAATCCACCTGCGGAGTACCACCGCTTGGAGGCGTGACTGACCAGGATCCAGCCACCAATCATATTGAACACGCAAGTTAATAATTATAAAAGTTCAACCAATACAATTGGTGTCCAAGCAAAACATAGTTAAGTTGCAAGCGGAAGCATAACGTTTAAAACCATAACATAAGTTTAATTGTTTCAAAGTTTAACATGGCACACATCCGTCCATGTCCCACAACGACCCTCCTCCATGCAAGCTCCAGCTAAGTACCTATTGACCTGCAAAGCATGTAGTAACGAGTCAACAACAAGTTGAGTGAGTTCACGGTTGGGTGTTTGTTTTAAGTTGTTCCCAAAAACAGTTTCCTTTAACTGGCATCCTGCCGTGGGGGTTACCCCATAGTTGAAAAACGTGACTTGTTTATACCCGGTTACTCTGGCAATCCAGCCGTGGGGGCTACCCCGTGTTAGTTATCTGGCATTTCGGCCGTGGGGGCTACCCCATGTATACACTAGACTCGTTACCATATCGACTGCTGACTGTAGTCATGTTTATGTGCCCTGAACTGTCAATGTCTATCATCATTGACGTGCCCAGATCCATTAGTTCACGCCCGTCCTCTGCGGCACGGTGTGAGGTTTGTCAGACCTAAATAGCGCTATCTAACTAATGACCCGCTCGCCATTGGCCCGGCGATTAAGTCGATATAAAAAGGAGGGACTTCGTGATAGAGTTTTGGTCTAGTACGAGATATCTGTCCATGAGGACGAGGAATTACATTCCTGAACCAATACTGTCCTACCCAAGAAAGGACGAGGAATCCATGTTCCTTAACCCCATTCCCAACCCCTGGGAATCCCATGCTTTGTAGAGGGTGTGAACTCACCTTGGTTTGCTAGGCAGATACACAGAAAAGGTCAATCAAGTCGTAAGTGGTCAACTACGTCCTAACATAGATACCATTCAAGTCAGGTTCGAAATCAAGTAGTGCACGTATGTTCTTCACGTATACTAGCATGTTACAATTAAGTGTTTCTCAGGGCAGTTAAATCAACAGTGCACAACATACACATTCATCAGTAACACATAAGGCCCATACGTTCATCAGGTGGTCTCGAGTCGAGACTAGAGTTCTCGAGTCGAAACGGCGTTGTCTCGGTCTAGCTTTCATCACCCGGGACATGGTGGTCTCGAGTCAGGTCTCGAGTCGCAATCAAACCCGTAACCTGGTCTCGAGTCATGTTGTTCATGTGTTGGCAGCGTGTGGTCTCGAGTCGAGACTAGGGGTTCTCGACTCACAATCTGGGTCGCAACCGTGGTCTCGGGCAGTCATGGGTTGGTCTCGAGTCGCAACCATTACAGTCTCGAGTTGTAACCGAACGGTCTCGAGTCGAGACCGGAGGTCTCGGTTGGAACATCTGCTGATTGCCAACATTGTACTAGCCAATGAGATTCCGATTTCATGCAACATCTTGTACTATCCATATAAACATGTTTTCTTGTCTAACAATCAATTAAAATGGATCAAACAACTAGTTTTCAAATATTCAAGACACATTCATATCATGTTCATGTTGTTCTTCATATATTCAAGTAGTTCATCCAATATTCATGGCACAATCCACCCTTATTCATTCATTTCATCATTCACAAGTATGTTCATTCAAGTCAACCTAAATCTCTAAACAATTGCAAGTCCGATTATTATGAATAACAACTTCCTTATTCAACCTAAACATGACCAAATCTTTCGGATCCAACCATATAGAACCGATTACCAACATTCATGATCAATCACGTATTACTTCTACCAAACCGACCTTACATCATCGTATAACAACAATCTTAGTACCATTTATTCAAGAAGGATGTATTCATCATGCATAAACTTAACAAGTAAACATATTAGCACATAATCTTCATCATACATCATCATCAAACCGAAACACATCATTATTAACCGAAATATAACACATCATAAATCACTAACCAGTTAAGTTTTCAAGGGAGATCTTAAGCTTGAACCGAGAGCTCTTGTGTTGCCGGTTGGATCCGAGAATGAGGGAAGAAGGATGTTGAGACTTAGGGTTTTAGTGAGAGAGAATGTGGGAGTGTGTGTGTAGGAGAGTGTGTGTTGTCCAAAGAATGGCAAAGTTGGCTAGGAGTATAAGTTATATACTAGCTCATAAGTTGATGCACCCTAATGGGTTTCGGGTAGACTAAAGGGGTGCGTGGCCCGATCCGGCCCAACTGTTACTGTTTACTCGAGACCGCATGGTCTCGAGTCGGGTCCTTGTGTCTCGGGTCATATAAATACACGCATACATACAAGCACAACACATAATCACATAAATTCACTTATATCATTAATCAAACAAACATGTCAACTAGTTATATATCGTTCAACGTGTTACATCGAGGTACAAGAAGGGTTCGAAATTACGAGTTGTCACATTATCCCCAAGTTGAAAGAAATTTCGTCCCGAAATTTGGTACGTATTCACTGAGGAAGCTAGTTAAGTTGTATGGTTTTCCTGGTTTTCCCGGGGTGTCACATCCACCCCCCGTTGATCTGGAATTTCGTCCCGAAATTCCGTAGCTTCAGCCTCAATAGTGGTTGTACCGTTCGCGAACAGTTGGGGATACTTTTGTTTCATCCGATCTTCGCGCTCCTAGGTGAACTCTGGGCCGCGACGTGAGTTCCAACGAACTCGAACGAGAGGTATTCTAGTGTTCTTGAGGACCTTAACATCCTGGTCCGTGATTTCAACTGGTTCTTCGACGAATCGTAACTGCTCGTCGATAGTGAGTTCCTTCAGAGGAACTATGTGGGTCTCATCTGACAGACACTTCTTCAGATTCGACACGTGGAAAACGTCGTGAACTGCACTGAGTTCTGCTGGTAAATTCAGTCTGTAGGCCACCCTGCCTATTTTCTTGATGATTTTGAAAGGTCCGACGTATCGTGGGTTAAGTTTACCTCGTTTACCAAAACGAACCACACCCTTCCAGGGTGAAACTTTGAGTAGTACCCGCTCCCCAACCTGGAGCTCAAGTGGTTTCCTGCCCTTATCGGCGTAGACTTTCTGACGGTCACGAGCTGCCGCCATACGTTGTCATATTTGAGCAATTCGCTCGGTTGTGTCTACCACAAGTTCTGGACCAGTGATCTGACTATCTCCCACCTCTGCCCAACAAAGAGGTGACCGGCATTTATGCCCGTACAATGCCTCAAACGGAGCAGCTTTAATGCTGGTGTGGTAGCTGTTATTGTATGAGAATTCCACGAGTGGCAGATGCTTTTCCCAGCTGTTGCCAAAGTCGATTACACATACACGAAGCATATCTTCTAAGGTTTGAATAGTGCGCTCAGACTGCCCGTCCGTCTGAGGGTGATATGCTGTGCTCATGTCTAACCGTGAGCCAAAGGATTTGTGCATTGCTTGCCACAGTTCTGAAGTAAAACGCGCATCTCGATCCGAGATAATAGAGGTGGGCACCCCGTGCCTCGAGACAACTTCCTTGAGATATACGTCTGCTAGTGTGGAGAACTTATCCGTTTCCTTGATAGCCAAGAAGTGAGCAGACTTTGTGAGTCGATCCACGATCACCCAAATAGTGTCGTTACCACGTTGAGATCTAGGCAGGCCAGTGACAAAATCCATGGAAATTTGTTCCCATTTCCATTGTGGTATCTCAGGTTGTTGGAGTAGGCCTGAGGGTTTCTGGTATTCAGTCTTGACTCTGGCACAAGTCAAACACTTGCTGACGTAAGTTGCTATGTGGGCCTTCATGCTAGGCCACCAATACGTAGTTTTGATGTCGTGGTACATCTTATCCGCACCAGGATGTACCGAGTAGCGAGACTTGTGTGCTTCATCCATCACAAGCTGTCGTAGGTTGCCATAGAGTGGGACCCAAATGCGTCCCGTCACGTAGTAGGCACCGTCTTCCTTCTGTTCTAAGCGTTGCCTTGAGCCGCGTAGGGCTTCAGCCCTGACGTTTTCTGGTTTCAATGCCTCTAACTGGGCGTCTCGTATTTGAGAAGGAAGACTAGAATGTACAGTGAGCTGTAACGCTCGCACGCGCTTAGGCGCGGTGTCCTTTCGACTAAGGGCATCAGCCACAACATTGGCTTTGCCAGGATGGTACTTGATTGCACATTCGTAATCGTTTAATAACTCGACCCATCGTCGTTGACGCATGTTTAGCTCTTTCTATTTGAAGATGTGCTCAAGACTCCTGTGATCGGTGTAAATGGTGCACTTGGTGCCGTACAGGTAGTGTCTCCATATCTTTAGTGCAAAAACAACAGCTCCCAGCTCTAAATCGTGTGTAGTGTAGTTTTTCTCATGAACTTTGAGTTGGCGTGAGGCGTAGGCTATAACTTTATCTCGTTGCATCAATACACAACCAAGACCCTGAATTGATGCGTCGCAGTAGACCACGAAGTCGTTTGTGCCCTCTGGCAAGGAAAGGATAGGTGCGCTGCAAAGCCTATCCTTTAAATGCTGAAATGCTGACTCCTGTGCATTTCCCCATCGATAAACAACGCCTTTCTGCGTTAGTGAGGTGAGAGGCTGTGCAATCTTGGAAAAATCCTTAATGAATCTCCTGTAGTAACCTGCCAAACCCAAGAATTGGCGAATCTCCGTTGGTGTACGAGGTGCAGGCCAGTTCTTAATCGAGTCTACCTTGGATGGATCAACGTGAATCCCATCCTTGTTCACCACATGGCCTAAGAAATGGACTTCACGAAGCCAGAAGTCGCATTTCGAGAATTTTGCGTAAAGTTGTTCCGTTTGAAGGAGTTCCAAAATAAGTCGTAGATGGCGCTCGTGTTCCTCCTGACTCTTAGAATAGATCAGGATGTCGTCGATGAAGACTATAACGAACTTGTCTAGGTAAGGCTTGCACACTCGATTCATCAAGTCCATGAAAATCGCAGGTGCGTTTGTCAGCCCAAAAGGCATGACCAAAAACTCATAGTGTCCATAACGCGTTCTAAAAGCTGTCTTGGAGACGTCCTCCTCTCGGACTCTCAGCTGGTGATATCCCGATCTCAAATCGATCTTCGAATAGTAGCTCGAACCTTGCAGTTGGTCGAACAAGTCGTCAGTACGTGGTAGAGGATAACGATTCTTCACCGTCACTTTGTTGAGTTCACGATAGTCGATACACATTCTAAAGGTACCGTCTTTCTTTTTCACGAATAATACTGGAGCTCCCCAAGGCGAAGAGCTAGGACGAATAAAACCCTTATCCAAGAGTTCTTGAAGCTGCGTAGAGAGTTCTTCCAACTCTGATGGAGCTAGACGATAAGGTGCACGAGCTATAGGCGCAGCTCCAGGAGCTAGTTCAATCTGAAACTCGACTTGGCGATGAGGCGGAAGACCAGGTAATTCCTCAGGAAATACCTCAGGATAGTCGCGTACAATTGGAAAATCTTCTATCTTCTTCTCTTTCTCCGAGGTGTCAGTAACGAGAGCCAAAATGGCAGTGTGGCCCTTTCGTAAGCACTTCTGAGCCTTAAGGAGAGAGATGATGTTCTCAACAGCACTTCTCTTGTCGCCACGAATCATAAGAGGTTCATTACCGGAACTAGGAATACGAACAATCTTCTCGTTGCAAAGGATCTCTGCTCGGTGTTGGGATAACCAATCCATCCCAATAACAACGTCGAAACTACCCAAGACGATAGGAATAAGGTCGATAGAGAAGGTCTGGTTAGCAAGAACAAGTTTACAACCCTTGACTACGTGTGTGGCCTCTAAACTCTTACCATTTGCTAGCTCTACAGTGTGCTTGTTGTTCAAAGGTGTTGGAATACGCTTAAGCATTCGACTAACTTCTAACGACATGTAGCTAGTATCGGCACCTGAATCAAATAAAACTGTAACATAAAAGTCGTCGAGAAGGAACTTACCCGCCACAACATTGGGGTCATTCCTTGCTTCACCTTGGCCAATCACGAACGCCCGCCCCTGGCTCCATTGTTGTTGTTGTTGTTCCCATTGTTACCATTCCCCTGATTGTTGTTGTTGTTGTTGTTGTTGTTGTTGTTATTGTTCTGGTTCCTGTTCAGTTGGGGGCAATCCCTCTTGAAATGGCCTTCAGCTCCACACTGAAAGCACCCTTTGTTATCACCTTGCTGCTGCTGCTGGCGTTGATTCTGTTGAGCTTGCTGACGATTCTGATTGGCGGGGTATAAGCTTATACAATCCTTTGCAGCATGATCTGGCTTGTTGCACCGATGACAGTTACCCCTGGTGCATGGCCCGCTGTGGTGTAGGCTGCAACGATTGCATTTGGGGTGATTCCCTTTGTACCCACCATGACTTTGACCACCAGAGGATTGCTGACTAGGGCTCTTGTAGTCATCAGTCTTTCTCTGCTGAGACTGAGATTGTACAGAAGTTGAACCTTTGCTTGAAGCTCCATCCCACTTCTGTTTGTTGTCATTAAGAGCACCTGAAGTGGCTGTAGCACTTATGCGCTTTGGTAATTTGTTCTGCTCCACCGCCTGATCCGTAAGACGATGAGCTAATTGTACAACTTGTTGGATGGTGGCGAGGTTTGCTGAAGTCACATGACTCTGGATCTCTGGCACTAAGCCCTGGAGAAATAGTTCGATGCGTTTGATGGGAGGATCCACCATAGTAGGACACAGGATTGCCAGTTCGTTCGACCTTTTCACATAAGCTTCAATTTCCGACCCCGTCATCTTGAGGTTGAAGAATTCTACCTCCAGTTTGTGAATCTCATCCCGACTGCAGTATTCTTCCTTGATCATCTCTTTAAAATTTTCCCATGGGGTGGCGTTGGCAGCAACCAACCCCAGCATTTGGACCTGAGCGTTCCACCATGTGAGAGCTAAACCCTCGAGAGTACCGGTAGCATACTTCACCCTGCGCGCCTCAGGGCATTCACACATTTCGAACACAGATTCTAGTTTCTCAAACCAGTGGAGGAGACCTACGGCTCCTTCAGTTCCGCTAAAAGTAGTTGGTCGGCAGTCCATAAAAGTTTTGAAGGTGCACACAGGTGGCTGAACATGTTGACCTCCTGCGTGTGCAGCTGCCAGTGCCGCAGCAACTCGTTCGTTAATCAGAGCCGTCAACTGGGCTTGTGTCATGTTAACGCGTCCAGACATGATCTTCATATCAAGAGGAACGTGAGTGAGAGGGGTTCGCGAAAGTGCGATGACAGAAGAGAGTAAGCACACACGTGTTCAAGCAACAGTAGTTATACTAATTAAGCATACCATGAGCAATGTACTATGTAACTAACAAGTAGGCAAGATATACATAGATCATATCACCTAGAATGTCGAGCCTTGCATGTGGAGTGAAGCGTCGTTGTGGATCGTAGAGCACTGTACAGGTTATAGTCTGACTTTAATAAAACTTTTTCCCTTATTAAAACCAAGTTCACTATAACCAATGGCTCTGATACCAATCTGTCACACCCCCAAAATCCACCTGCGGAGTACCACCGCTTGGAGGCGTGACTGACCAGGATCCAGCCACCAATCATATTGAACACGCAAGTTAATAATTATAAAAGTTCAACCAATACAATTGGTGTCCAAGCAAAACATAGTTAAGTTGCAAGCGGAAGCATAACGTTTAAAACCATAACATAAGTTTAATTGTTTCAAAGTTTAACATGGCACACATCCGTCCATGTCCCACAACGACCCTCCTCCATGCAAGCTCCAGCTAAGTACCTATTGACCTGCAAAGCATGTAGTAACGAGTCAACAACAAGTTGAGTGAGTTCACGGTTGGGTGTTTGTTTTAAGTTGTTCCCAAAAACAGTTTCCTTTAACTGGCATCCTGCCGTGGGGGTTACCCCATAGTTGAAAAACGTGACTTGTTTATACCCGGTTACTCTGGCAATCCAGCCGTGGGGGCTACCCCGTGTTAGTTATCTGGCATTTCGGCCGTGGGGGCTACCCCATGTATACACTAGACTCGTTACCATATCGACTGCTGACTGTAGTCATGTTTATGTGCCCTGAACTGTCAATGTCTATCATCATTGACGTGCCCAGATCCATTAGTTCACGCCCGTCCTCTGCGGCACGGTGTGAGGTTTGTCAGACCTAAATAGCGCTATCTAACTAATGACCCGCTCGCCATTGGCCCGGCGATTAAGTCGATATAAAAAGGAGGGACTTCGTGATAGAGTTTTGGTCTAGTACGAGATATCTGTCCATGAGGACGAGGAATTACATTCCTGAACCAATACTGTCCTACCCAAGAAAGGACGAGGAATCCATGTTCCTTAACCCCATTCCCAACCCCTGGGAATCCCATGCTTTGTAGAGGGTGTGAACTCACCTTGGTTTGCTAGGCAGATACACAGAAAAGGTCAATCAAGTCGTAAGTGGTCAACTACGTCCTAACATAGATACCATTCAAGTCAGGTTCGAAATCAAGTAGTGCACGTATGTTCTTCACGTATACTAGCATGTTACAATTAAGTGTTTCTCAGGGCAGTTAAATCAACAGTGCACAACATACACATTCATCAGTAACACATAAGGCCCATACGTTCATCAGGTGGTCTCGAGTCGAGACTAGAGTTCTCGAGTCGAAACGGCGTTGTCTCGGTCTAGCTTTCATCACCCGGGACATGGTGGTCTCGAGTCAGGTCTCGAGTCGCAATCAAACCCGTAACCTGGTCTCGAGTCATGTTGTTCATGTGCTAGCAGCGTATGGTCTCGAGTCGAGACTAGGGGTTCTCGACTCACAATCTGGGTCGCAACCGTGGTCTCGGGCAGTCATGGGTTGGTCTCGAGTCGCAACCATTACAGTCTCGAGTTGTAACCGAACGGTCTCGAGTCGAGACCGGAGGTCTCGGTTGGAACATCTGCTGATTGCCAACATTGTACTAGCCAATGAGATTCCGATTTCATGCAACATCTTGTACTATCCATATAAACATGTTTTCTTGTCTAACAATCAATTAAAATGGATCAAACAACTAGTTTTCAAATATTCAAGACACATTCATATCATGTTCATGTTGTTCTTCATATATTCAAGTAGTTCATCCAATATTCATGGCACAATCCACCCTTATTCATTCATTTCATCATTCACAAGTATGTTCATTCAAGTCAACCTAAATCTCTAAACAATTGCAAGTCCGATTTTTATGAATAACAACTTCCTTATTCAACCTAAACATGACCAAATCTTTCGGATCCAACCATATAGAACCGATTACCAACATTCATGATCAATCACGTATTACTTCTACCAAACCGACCTTACATCATCGTATAACAACAATCTTAGTACCATTTATTCAAGAAGGATGTATTCATCATGCATAAACTTAACAAGTAAACATATTAGCACATAATCTTCATCATACATCATCATCAAACCGAAACACATCATTATTAACCGAAATATAACACATCATAAATCACTAACCGGTTAAGTTTTCAAGGGAGATCTTAAGCTTGAACCGAGAGCTCTTGTGTTGCCGGTTGGATCCGAGAATGAGGGAAGAAGGATGTTGAGACTTAGGGTTTTAGTGAGAGAGAATGTGGGAGTGTGTGTGTAGGAGAGTGTGTGTTGTCCAAAGAATGGCAAAGTTGGCTAGGAGTATAAGTTATATACTAGCTCATAAGTTGATGCACCCTAATGGGTTTCGGGTAGACTAAAGGGGTGCGTGGCCCGATCCGGCCCAACTGTTACTGTTCACTCGAGACC